>JAHZNB010001707.1:0-12870 GCA_027744295.1 Callyntrura guangdongensis
ATCCGAACCAGTTTGTAAATGTAACTACCCGCACAAAGTTTCTAGCGGTGGCGTCACTGTACATTTTGTGTTATTTTTTTGCCTTGTGTCCAAATATTTAATGTATGTGGCGTGCCGCTGTTTCCAAAGGCAAAGAAAAAATTAATGAGGTTATTTTTTTACCGAAACCGGTAATGTTTGATCATTCATAATGAACTTGACCTCGATTACTTTGTTTTACTCCTGAATGCATCCATTTAATGTTAGTAATCTCCACAGTGGAAGTAACCTTCATTTTTTACCATTCGGGATAATGGTACGTAAGATTGCATATACCAACGTAAAACCCTACAGAACCTTCTATGTTTGCATCGTAACAAAACTGACAACACATATTAATGACTTAAATGGATATTATAACATGTTATTACTGGTAAATTAAATGCTTATTTGAACTTACCTCCACTTCAATTAACTCAAATTTAAATTTTTTTGTAAACTTCCCCAAAGGAAGTAAAAATTATATGACATTATATTATGTAATTATAATATATTACAAGTTCCACTTTAAATATTATGTTCTTTAAATGCTTTATATTCACAGACGCGTGCAACCTTTAATATTAGAATTACCAACATGCAGTATATCTAGATTGCCAAAATTGTAATTTGTAAGTTTTTGCTTGAAAATATATTTGATTATTCAAACAAGGTGTAGAAAACTGGAACCGCTGTGACGTGGCTAGCTTAGTTTCCATAGAATTTTCACTACTTTCATGGAAGTTTTTGCAATTTACGAAACTTAACATTTTTAAATTAATCATGAAGTCATATTGGAGTCAACGTGAAAACTTTACCAATTTCACAAAATTTGCATTTGATTTTGCCGAACAAATAACTGCGTTGTTTTGCTACTTTTAGCTCTCCAGAAGCAAACTGCATTGATTTTAGTAATCGTGCTAAAATACTCTAAGGGGGCAAAGTGTTCAGAATATAATAAGTTGATATGTTTTACATTAAAACTGTAACTACGTCTGTAAATAGCATTGATAGTTGAGCTGTTTATAAGTTCTTCATCTTCATGGTCATTGGCTCTCCCGTATCCAGAATTCGTTTCGTATACATCACTAGAGGAGAAAAATTGTTGAAAATTTTCAACTACTTCAATCTACTGGTCCGTGCCGCACCCAAAGATTTTTTACACAACCCCTTTTAAAAAAACTGCCATAATTCCTGACAACATAAAAATGTTACTATATTTAGCACTAGCTGATAAGATGCGCTCTCGAACAGGAAAATTTAAAGATTGAAGATACGGTCATTTCATATGAACCATTGTCACAACCAATCGGGTCTGAAAATGGTCGCTTTGGCCGTTTTATTTCATTAAAATATTTTATTGTAGTTTCGGAACTCATCTACTAAGTATCAGCCGAATTGTTTATAAGATGAATATATTTCTTATTTAAATATACCTACTGACTAAGTCGTGACCATGTAGTGTCCGAAAATCATTATGGCCCCACATTTTGCTTGACATATAGTGTGTAGATTCAGAATTCTTTTTAAAGTATAAGCAAATATGAGTAAGAAACTTGAGGTAAGAACGCATAGTTTTTATTGGTCAAACTATGCAATGTAAGCTGATCTAAGTGACTGGAGAGTTTGCCTGATGTACCATGTACCTAAAGTAAAAAACACACATTTAAATAAATTTTTATGATAAGTATAAATAATATTTATTACAATTCACAATTTTAGATTTTAGTACTAGTTAAAAGAGCATATGTTACATTTAAATGTAAAATTCAAAACTCCGAGTAAATTGGCCAAAATTCGTCTAGGCAAAAACCAACTAAAGCAGCACAATTATTACTAAAATGTGAACTAAAACTGATAATTCATTTACAGAACTTTTGAACCATTTACAGAACCTTACACCCTTCCCTAAGCTGTGTTGCACGTGGTGTTTATATGTTTAAATACACATCAGCATAAATGGCACAAATTGTTACACGTTAGTACAAATATTTTTTTGGTAATTACCAGCTGTTTTTATCATGTTATACAAGTGTGCAAAATAGAAATTAATATTATAATAGTTCCAAAGGTAGGCAGAGTCCATAGTAACATGAATCCGAGCGAATATTCAAAAACCCTCGTTGCAGTATCGTGTTTGTATTTTGCTTTTTAGACAACCAAGGTGTTTCTAAAATTTGTTGTGCTTAACAATAAAATACTTGGATCCAACGTAATGGATTACTAATTACATTCACAGCATATTTATTGACAAACAGCTTACATAATGAAATAAATAAATAAAATAATACTCTATCCCTTACTTCAGCAACACACTCTCCCGTGGATAAAGGCACGGAAATAATAATTATAATGAAATTTTGCACTATATATTTTTTAAAT
The DNA here is from genome assembly GCA_027744295.1 of Callyntrura guangdongensis. Classification (NCBI taxonomy): domain Eukaryota; kingdom Metazoa; phylum Arthropoda; class Collembola; order Entomobryomorpha; family Paronellidae; genus Callyntrura; species Callyntrura guangdongensis. The sequence goes on from JAHZNB010001707.1 coordinate 2,401, forward strand.
GTTTACATCAGAAAACCAGATTGCAGTATTTGTAAAAACCGTCAACCTCTCCCAAAACAAACATATGTTACAAAAAGTGGCCACAACCACCGCCTAACAATTGAATCCGAGAAATGTTTTATCTTGAATCATCAAAGTATCCTGTATGGAAAGCTAGTTTTTGAATTAGTGACTAATGTCATCAGTAAGCTACAGGACTTGTGAAGTTTAAAGACAAAACATTAGATAATTTGAAATTAAATTGTTATAATACGAAAGTATCTCGAAATGGAATGACTCGGTTCCAGGTGTCCATATAATCACCATGCATATGTGCACTCCCAAATTTTTCGCATTTTTTATGTACAACATTTTAATAATTTTACATATTAACGTAATGACATGGAAATTGTGATTGATAATCCTGTAGGTAGGGTTGTCCTGTAATTTACCGTTTCAAATGATGGAAATATGATTGTGTTCGCTTTTCACTAAGAAAGCTTTTATTTGCTGCTGCAACATTGTAAATTTTACTCTTCGGCTTGGTTCCAGTTTCCAACATTGCAGCAACATTTGATATCTGAAACATAAATTGCTACTAATAGATATTCAATAATACTACACCCTCTTTATCTTTTTGTAATCCAATATGATCATACAATTCAGGTGTTCCATAGCAAGGCAAATTTAGTCTCAATCCTCTTTCCACGTTACTAACGAATGCATGCGACCATTGAATGTCGTTAAACGGAGTACGACCTACATTAGATATATATTGAAGTTAAATTATAAATAGGTCAGTTTCAGTTTGTCATTGTTGAAATTAGTTCATATGAAGTCAGAAGAAAATTAGTTGTAGCTGGTCTATTTAAATATTTAGGATTTCGGTAAAAAAAATAAGCCCTTTGTAAAAACAAATAAGAAAACTAACGAAATGCAGTAATGCATGCAGTGCGAAATGAGTAATTCGTACTTCATCAAATTTCTTACAATCTGACAACAAACCGGAAGAATGTATTCATTAAGATCGTAAGTCAAAACTTGCATGTTTATAAGTATTTTAATGCGTAATTTGCAACGTGTTTTAATCCCAAATAGACACATATGAGGCGACAATTTTACCCTGCGTTCCAAGTAGGACGTGTGCTGAAGCTTCTCTCTTATGTTACCATTCCGGATAAAAATGATCACCATTGCATTTTACGCTATAACATATAAATACACGACTAAATGTCAGCAGTCATCTTGACGTATGACCTTTATTGCCCCTTGTAAGCAAAATAATATTTAATCATATGAGAAATCGACAACCATTAATCCCATTAGACATACCCATTGAAAATATTTCCCACAGTGTCACACCAAAGCTCCACACGTCACTCGAGGTAGTAAACTGGCTCGTCCTCAAAGACTCTATGGACAACCAACGCCACATCGATGGTTGCTTGCCAGTACTTATAACTTCTGTACATTCCTTCAATCGACGGGTTATGTTAAAATCAGAAATTTTTGCCGTCTTGTGGGCATCCAGAAGCACATTAGAAGCAGCAAGGCCACCATGAATGATAAACTTCTGGCTCAAATACTCCATTCCATTTGCAATTTCGAGAGACCACGTAATCATTTGCTGTGTTGAAACACTATTTGTGGGAAACGGTTTATCAATATACCCATACGAAAGCAACAATTACAAATCACGTGCAAAATGTAAAAAATTCGACTAAAAAACTCAATTGTATTATACAGGAATTAGTGGGGATTAATCTTGATGAACATAGTAAATTATGGCTAACGTTTATAAGTTCGCCAATTAAATTTAATATACTTGCCTATTTGCAATGCCCAAAGTTGATTGACTACGCAGATACTTGTCCAACGAACCTAAAGAGCAAAATTCTAGCGCAGTCCACAACTTTCCCCAATATATATCTTTGATACAAACATCATGCAAAGACACTATATTAGGGTTGCTCTTCAAATATATAAGTATTTTAGTTTCAACAAGCATTTCTCTTAAAGCCTCCATATCTTTGATACAAACACCATGCAAAGACACTATATTAGGGTTGCTCTTCAAATATATAAGTATTTTAGTTTCAACAAGCATTTCTCTTAAAGCCTCCACTGAACACTCCTTGTTTGTCATCCTTAACGACACTCGTCTACGTTCCATGCCCAATAAAATATAAGCGGCGTAAATGCTGTAGGTTTGGCCAACATCGGTAAAACCATTTTTATCTAAGGGCAGATTTAACTGTTTTCAAATTTAAGTACTTATGTTAATGTACAATATTTGTAAACAAGTGTTACCAAATGTAAACTGCTCCTTGAAAACCTCAAACGAACTATCAAAAGGATTCCTAAGAGCCGCATAGCATGGAATAGTAGACATCTCAATATTTGTCCTCTTTTTGTTCTTAAAACCATATTCAAATTCAAGAATGACATTGGACAACACGTAAACGTAAGAATTGGCAATGTATTTTCTTCCGCATATTGTGCCTATAATAAGGCAGATAGCTGCAGCAAGTAGACATCCACCCAGAATAATTCCAGTTGCCGACGATGATGCTATAGGATATATAAAAAGTTGTACTATGAACAACGTCCATGAATGGGTCAATAACCTATTTACATGACATTAACAACACATAAGGGTAAATTGTCAACAAACCTGGTGCTTGTTCAATATACCCTGCAACATCATTTATTTTTGCGTTATCAGTGAGGTTCCACCATCCGTAACCAACCGCTTCTACAATGTTGGGATTTTCAATAGCTTGCTCAAACCAAACTGGAAACTGATTTTCTGTGGCCCACTTGTTAAACCTTTCCCAGTAAGTCATAAATTTTGCAAGATGTTCTAATTTATGTGTTCTTTTATTAATCCATTTTGTTCGAACCATTACACGTAAGCGAGGGTTGATTTTTCTAAACTCTTTCCGACTGGTCAACAGTGCTTCAGTAATTTCTTCAAATGAAGTACTATCCTCATCTTGTTGATCACAAACAATAAAATCCGACTTACGTAGAAATGTTACAAAGTCGTTTGTTTCAAGGTTACTGTTACGTTTTTTAGGTAAATCGGTCAACAACTTTTCACAACTCCATAAGGCTCCCACATTTAGGTGTGGAAAAGAAGAGTTTCTAATGATATTATAAAAAGTAGTGGTTCTCCTGGCGTCTTTCTTTTTGCTATATCTAGATATGTCAACGAACACGATTCCATCAACTGTACCCGGATAAATCAGATTGGACTTTTGTACTGCTTCCAGAGCCAGCTGTATTTCATTCAAACTGTGCTTGTCATGGTTGTAAAAAACTCCTTGCAAAATTGTAAGAGCTTTGCGATTTAATTCTTTGTTAGCGAATGCAGCTGCTTCTGCAACTAAGCCTTCGGGCTGCATATTTTTGTAGTAGCTGACATTGTAGACATATGGCGCTGTTTAGAATTCAAGTTTAAATTAATTTTTGTGTCCCTGTGTGTATAAATATGTATCAAAAATGTTTTCCTTACCAAAGGTATATCCCATTCCATAGGTCATTATATGGGAAAACTTTTGTGAAATTACTCGCATCATGACTCGGATATGGTCAAGTGTGTATGACATTTTTGGGTAAAATTTTCCATTATCTTTTTTATATCGAACGTAAGGTAGAAAGGTGACACCAGTATAATCACGACTAAAATACGTTGCCGAAGAAAGTCTAACTAGGTAAAGAAATATCAATACTTTTAAAATATTACGAAATGTACTTTTGTGGTTTGAATAAACACAGTCCATTGTATAGCGTGGCTTTTTGAAGATTCCTTATGAATATTGGACTCCAAACTGGTTAACTTAAACATTATTCTTCATATTCCATTTTTGAGACGTTTTGATATGAAATCCTTTTTTACTATCTAGCCAACATCAGTACCAAATTTATAAACATTTACGTTCGTCTATGGATGTACGTAGTTAGAACAGTTTTCATTTAAGACTAGCAGTGTTAACAGTGCAACTGAACGCTATATTCAGCAAACATTATTACCCCACAACAAGCACAAATTTATTAATTGGTTCATGTCACTGGTTTTATGAACAAGGACTTGGGTGTATATCTATGTAAATAATTTAAATCCAAATATATTACATGTAGTAGTTCAGACATTATGTTCTTTCCAAATACTTAAAGTAAAAAAATCTTCTAAATAAATTACCATTTCTCGACAATTTACTGCATTTTATGATATACATAAAATACTGATTTACAAATTATCACAGATTATAAAAAAAAATCAGCATAAGGGATTTAAAATATGCTTGTTACGATGTGTCAGAATCGATCAAACCTAGCATCAATATCAGATTTTTTATGATTCTATTTAAAATTTAAATTTACTACAACAACGTGACGAAAACTATGCAGTGGGAAATATCTAAAACTCGATGCGTGCAATCCAATATAATTGATATAATTGATCCAATATTGAGTTTTGAGATTTTTAGACGACATTTTTTTGATTGCAGACTGCTCAGATATTAACAATATGAGTGAATGGTTAAACAGATTGTCAAAACATAGGTATTTAAAATTTACATACGAATTTAGTTCATCAGAGGTAATTTTTCTAGATATAAGAAATAAGTTATCTAAAAACAATGAAATAACTACGTCTATTTTCTCCAAACCCGTGTCTAAACATCACTACCTACTAATTCTGATCTGATGCTGATTCTAATCATCCAACCCATCTCAAAAATTCATTTTTTTCTCTCATGGAATCAGGTTAACACGTATCTGCAGTAACAAAAACGATTGTCTACTATCGCTACAAAAATTAAGAGAAAAATTCATTACACGTGGATACCAACAAAGAAAACTTGATGTTACTTATGATAAACGTTTAAGCATGAGCAGAGAGTATGTACTTTACCCCAAAAGTCCGTTTTTGAGAAATTATCTGTCTCTCCATAATCCTAGTATTTTAAACAGTTATAGTGCGCCACAACAACACAAAGAACATCAAATAAGGAATACCACTTTTGGTATTTTCCCTTACTATGAATGTGTGAGAAATTACAAGTCTACTGTAACAAGTATAATAACCAAGCATGTGCATACGCAAACAAGTGCTACTGTCAACCAAGACCCAATAGATATACAAGAAAAAATACAATCTTTCGTAAATACTATGCAAGTGAATATTGTGTTCAAACGTTTGGTTTGGTTCCTACTAGAAACAGGGAAAAAGTTTTTCAACCTTTTTAATTTCTTTAACAACCTATTTTGAAAAACTTAGAACATTATGGTGGCATTTGTTGTTAAAAACTTGTTTATGTACAAGAAAATTTCTTTGCAATAATCACAAATATTTTGTTTCAGTTGTTATTAGATATGAAATAAAATAAAACAATAAGATTGAACAATAAAAAGTCTATCCGAAAGATATAAAGCAAGCTATATTTTAGGTGTGTTAGGAAGTAAAATTTAATTATTTTGAGAACCGCCTTTTTGAAAATATTTATACCCGATTTAACTAAAGAATTACAATGTTCATTTTTCGTTGAAGTCTTTGTTTGCACTGTGTTTCCTTTTAACTCGTCAGGAAGACTTATTTTTAAGGTACCACAGTCTCATTACGCAATTCTTGAACACAAGTAGGAGGAGACATTTTTACGGATAAAAAATTTCATTATTCAATTATTTGACATCAAACAAATACCCGTTTCACGGAAGCGTGTTGGCAGTAATGAAATATTGAATTTAAACAGGAAGACATTGTTCACGGAACTACTTTAAAATTTTTCTATTATTGCACGTACCGGAGCACACAATGTTGAAGGAAACAATTTGATTTTTACATATTTTGTACATAACCTGCAAGTCAAATAACATCACAGAAACATTGTTTTCTTTTTCAACTATAATACATAAATGGGTAAACGCATTTCCACAGAAGCAATTTTATTATATTTCATTCACTTTTGGTAAAAGGATAGAGTGGTTTCTATAAAAACATACGCAGATAGACAAGGGACGTTATAATGAATTATAAAAATACGTTTACATTTAATATTTTACCATACACTACAAATATTATATATTACAACGTTGAGACATAAACTAAACAAAGTAGAAATATCCACACCAATTTTTAATTCGTTGTATTATTGTTGACTGTCACTAAAGTTGTGTCTTGTTGTCTATATGAAATATCTGTAGATTGAAATTATACTTCCGTAATCATTAGTCTTCTTGTCGATGTGAAACATTTTGGAAGCAAATTAAGCTTCCTTAAAAAATGTTTTCCTGCCTATGTACTATACTTAAAAAATAAAACTATACTTCCGTAAAAAGGCTTCCTGTTTATCTGCCATGTTTGAGAGTTGAAAATATGCTTCCGTAAAAAATGTTTTCCGATCTACTGTAAAATACTTAACATAAAATTATACTTCCGTGAAAAGGCTTCCTGTTTACGTACCATATTTGATAGACTAAAATATGTTTCCGTATGAACTGAGCCTTTCAGTTCACAATGAAAGTTTGGGGACTGCGAGTGCGTTACTGCAAACGTCAAGAAAGCATGGGAAATCTTTGACAACAAACTAATGTTGCAGTTTTACTACCCCAAACTAAAATTTAACTATTTTTTAAAATACTTGCTCTCAAAAATTAAAAACTTTGATTTCTGAATTAAGTGCACCTATAAGTAAATGTTAAACAAATATGCATTGAGGTTGAGATTTTGTTTATTTACTGAAATAAATCAGAACGTAGTGATTGCTCAAGAATCATTGCTATACGTATTGTGAATATTGCCGTTACTTTGAAAGTTACAGTTGTTTGACTCATCCAAAGAAATCGTCCGTACATTTGTTTATAGCCGCATGTTAAGTAATGACACAAGTTTGTGGGAATTCTTTCAAATTCAATAAATTCTAAAAGTAAAACGTTACCGACGCGTTCACAGTAACTAATTACAAATAAATCAATTTTTACCCATAAAAGCAATTTGTTTTTTAAATGTACAGAATGAATGCCCAAAAGTAGAACCGTGAAACCAAACTTTCCATTCTTCTTTCTGACAAAAACAATTGTGTAAGATCTTATACACACATTTAGAACGGCATTAAAGTTTTTATGTAACAATATCATATTAGTCCGACTAAATAATTAATGTTAGCACAAGTACACCCCGACGATTTGTATGTACCAAACTACTATTTGTGGCATAAAACGTAAACTGTAAATGGTGAATATGAAATTCAAAAAAGGGCTAATTGTGGAGTTTTTCGTTGTATATCTAATTTTAAACAATGCCAGCATTTATGTTGGAAATTAACACCAGCCGTTTTAACTATGGAATAGTAATTGCAGTTAGAGATAATGACACCGTTGACCCACAACAAAGACACTTATTTCCCCCTCCAGCCAACAACGCTATCAACAAAATTGTAGAAAATAATCAAGTAACATCATTTGAGAACATTCTTTTAACATGGGTAATTCAAGACTCAAATTTTAGTTTGAACCATATAGATTTGGTTTCACAAAACCAACTATATGGACATAGTTCGTCTTCAAACACATATTATGGCTCAGCTATAAAATCAAAGGAAGGCTATATTACAATATTTTTAACGGATGCTTCTCAAATCTACTCGGGACCCATGCCAAACGTAATATATGAGACTCACTTTGTAGCCTATTGGGCAGATTGGGTGAAATATGTAACGTCAGGGAAAGATTATGGTCAAACGGGTCCTGACGCACTAATTTTTGCTCTGACTCTCGGCAAACCAAAAGTTTTTTCAAACCTAAGGAATCATCATGACGCTATAATGAAAGCACCAGTTCTCATATTTTTGGCCGAAGTTACTGAAAACGAAAATAATGTGGAGCTTACTAACATATTTTGGGTTTGTAAAATCTGCAAAATAGAATACTTGATGTACCATCGACAACGATTATTTAAGAATAACTTGCACACCCGTATACAACAAAGTTATCAGGAAGTCAGTTTCTTATTTGAAACCCAAGAAGACCCCAACTTGCCGACGATTAATACTCCTATATTTAATGGATATCAGACAACCTTTTACAACCAACAAAAAAGATTTTGTGATTCGAGATTTACGATAACAAACCGATACTCTTCAATGGGAGATGACAGTCTTGCAAGGGATTGTGACAGTCTATTTTTGGTAATTTTTCAAATTACAGCGCGGTATCTTAAATTATACATTTATTTTAGGGGGTAAAGTTAACGAAGGCTGGGAAAACACGTACAGTCAAGCAACTGCCACTGTACATCCAATTTGGGAGGAATATTCAAAGAGGCCAGAGGTGACATCCTTCCTTCTATGGGATATCAAATCTCTGGGTTTCCTGTACTGCGAAACTATATCTTCGTTTAGTGTCGTTGGATTGGTTACTATTTTGTTGCAACCGTTTGATGCTTCAGTGTGGGCGTTGTTGTTGGTTACATTAATTGTTTTAGTGATTGTGTGTAAGGTTTTATCAAAGCATAAAAAGAAAGAAACACTGTTTTCAGTTTGCTTTGAAATCTGGAGAATAATCTTCCAGAGAAACGCTACAAACGCTACCTCTTTAAATATTGTTTGTTTATTTGGTTTTTTTATAACCGAGTTCCTGTATTTGTCTTCAATTACTGGAAATATAATTTCCCCTGCGCGTCGACACGAAAAGGCGTCAATAACTGAGCTATTAAATGAAGGATACAAATTTCTTGTTTCACATGAAAGCATAAAGCAAATCTCACCCGAAAACGGAAGAAAGCTCATCCTTTCGTATGTTGCAAAGCAACTTGAGATTGAAGGTTATGCGGTTGACGGTGACGTCGAAAAAAATTTACCGACGTATGAATTTTACACAAATACACTGGAATCTGATGTAGGACTTGCCATCCTGATGCTTATGTGTGAACAAAAAATTATTACTTTTGACCGTCTCCCTTCAGTTAAAGTTCAGAACGAGTTTTTGAAAATGAACACAATTTTCATACACTTGTACAGTGCTTTAAGTTTCACGTTGAAAAAGTTGTATGGCTCGAAACCGAACATACTGTATTTGTTTTCAAAAGATAGACATCACATTAGCAGTGCTTTAACCAGAATAATTTATGATAGCGGAATACGAATCTACTGGTCTAATTTCCAATTTCATTCTTTTTTCCAAATGTATACGGAAGGGCGGAAACATACAGAAAAGACAGTAGATGCGTTGAAAATGGGAGATGCTCGTATATTGTCTATTTATCAATTATTTGTTGTAGGAATTTTAGCTTCTATAATTTGTTGGCTTCACGAAACGAAATCGAAAGTGAAAGGACTGATGGTGAAAATTTACTGTAAATTATTTCAACTATTTGTAAATCGCTAAAAAAGATTACTTATTTGTATAAGCTAATTATCTTACTTAGCATGACTCAAGGTTAGTAACGTTCTTTAAGGTAAAAGACCCAGCAATTAATCAAAAACACAAGGAAATTTTACCAACAAAAACACAGTTGCAATCACGTAAACTTTTCTGAAAAAAATGAAGTCAAGGGAAGTAGTTTTGAGTTTTTAAATCACTTATTGTTAGTAGTTTTCCATGTAAATTTCATATTCATTAATCACTTCAAAACAAAATTTAAAGAAACTGAAACACCAGAAAGGTAGACAGAATAGAAGAATTCCAACCAAAAAACATTAACATTTTTAAAACACCACGATGACGTCTGGACAAACAACTATTGGGATTATTCACACCTTATAGTAGAGCCAGTACCCCGTAATGAGTCATTAGGTGAATAAGAAACTGATACCCTAAATTGCTATGATACGTATAACGTCTTTTACATTTATGTGTTAAACAAAAAGTTATTCTAATTTTTAATAATGCTCTGTGCAATAGTTTTAAAATATAATTATTCATTGCATGCGGACTATTTAAAAATTGCAGGCAATAAAATAAACTTTTATATTTATCATACCACAAATTTTATTCATGTATATTTCCAACGAAACTTTGTATGTTGTATCTTGGTGAGTATTTGCTGGACCTCGACCATCAGTAATTTTCCCGCTGTAATTATTCTGGTCCTGAAGATCTGTATTTAATCCCACTGGGAATTAGCTAGATTCTGTATACCTGCACTGGAGTCGTTCAACGGTTTTTGGTGGTGGTCTGTATTGCGAAACCAACTTATTACTTGTACGTTTTCTATTACTGACATGGGAACTACACGAGGTGAATTAGAGGTATACAAAAATTAAAATACAGATCTAGACTAGTTTTTTAGTTAGACTAGTTAGGAAGTCGAGACATTCAACATTAAAACATTTTTAATCAAAGTCATGTCATCAAAAATCCTTAAATCTCATAAAAATCAACATTACAATGTATTGTAAATCAATAATTCTTACAAGAAATGAAACTTTCCTTGGTTTTTTCCAGATGAAAGATATTTCTTCCTAGTGATGATTTTAGAGCATTTGT
>JAHZNB010001708.1:0-10828 GCA_027744295.1 Callyntrura guangdongensis
ATATTTGAATGCATGTATATTGCATTACTACGATGAATGATCCTGATCAACGTCTGACATTCTATTATGTTTTGCTTATGTTTTCGTTTTGCGATGATCATCCCGACATCCCGATCATCCTACATGCAGTTACGACCACATGCAATATTAACATATTATGATCTTTTTGACGGTCCGGTATAAGAAGAAACAAATCACAGTTGTACACATTACGTACACTTACCCCAGAGTAGATAATAGTAGATATTAGCTTACCTACGTACTTGCGTATAACATGTAGAGCGATGATGCCGTCAAAAGTTGCAGAAAAGTGAAGAATACACTAGTAATGTCCACATCTTTATTTGCGATAGGTCAACAAACCTGCTGGTTTACAGTGTGTGAGATTTGGTGTGTAGGTATGTCAAAAATCATGCGGCAGACAACAAAACTTGTTTACTTTTAATTTAAGGCTCGTCTTTTGATATTTTCTCCAACTGTGTGTACAGAGACAACACACAGTGTTTGTTTGTGTACGCATTGCAATGGGATTTAAGTACACCTCCACTTACCATCATTTCAGTTCAACTCCCACCTTCAGTCAGACTGAAAATTTATGATAATTTACAAAGTTTTCGCAACAGATTAGTGGGTAAGGCAGTGAGTGGTGGTGCAAAATTAAACAGTTTATTGATGTCATAAGTGAAAAATTGTGTGCTTTGTGCCTCCTATGGTGGTCTGGTAATGCAACTTTTAACGTAAATACAAGATCAATATTTTTTGTACTAAAGTATTTGCTGCGTTGCGTCGTCTGTAAAACCAGGAGCGTGATGGTGTAATCCCACATCACAAATTTATTTAACAAGTGACTCCATATATTTATCTTCCAGTTCCCAAATGTCAGATCATATAAACATACACAGCATCATTAGAATAAACGTCCAGTCAAGTGAGAAAACATCCAGTGATAATCATTTCAATTGTAGTGAAACGACAGAAAACAATCTTGGTCTGGAGAGTCACGAAAACTTCAAGTTTTCACGTTAACCATGTGCCTGTCCTTAACGAAGATAATGAAACCCAATGAGACGAACGCCACATCGACATGACACCTCTACTGGACTGTCTGGTTGGAATTCAAGTGAAAGAGTGTACTCAAGTGAAAAAATAATGAACTTATTAGTTATTGAATTAAACACATCTGACAACATGAAGTCATGCGCGAAAAAAAAAACATTTGCAATAGTTGAAATGAGGTTCCACGTTATTTTGGCAGCTACTTGTTACAAAACCAGGATTCCTACTTCAAGAATGTTATATACAAGTTACATAATATTTCATCGTTCGTGTTCCGACTTTACTGCAAATCTTATAAAAACATGTACACGAACAAACAAACATCAAGTTAGAGTGCCTTGTCTTAAAGTTGTTGTTATGTTTTATGGCGTTGCATTTATCATACTACCAATGTAAAGAGCAATACAATAGCAATTCATCAATTTAATGGTTAAATTTTCAAAACAATTCGATGATTTTCAAACAATTTAGTATTAGTTTCTCTCTCTGAAAATTTAAAATCAAAGAAAAAGAAACATTAGATCTAGGGTTTAAAAACTTTTCATCATATTATATTATATTTCATCTTCCCTACTTGCATATAAAAATGCACACATATTCCAGAGACAGAGATACCCAATAAGAATGAAAAATTAATCAATTTAATGGTTAAATTTTCAAAACAATTCGATGATTTTCAAACAATTTAATATTAGTTTCTCTCTCTGAAAATTTAAAATCAAAGAAAAAGAAACATTAGAAGTAGGGTTTCAAAACTTTTCATCATATTATATTATATTTCATCTTCCTTACTTGCATATAAAAATGCACACATATTCCAGAGACAGAGATACTCAATAAGAATGAAACTTACAGCCCGTGAACAGAGTATTATTTCAGTGTGTGCGAAAAAATAGCTTTTACTTGGCTGTAGGAGAAATACAAGGAACTGCGGCAGGTACAGTAATGGCCAAGTTTTTTTTAAAACAAGCATTGTGAATTTTTATCAGCAAAAACCATCAATGTCTTGTCAGATCAATAAACATTACAGCAGCGTAGTAGTAGTAGCAAGTAGTAGTAAAGAAAACAAAGTGTACGTTTTTACTACACACGTTGCATAACGCGGTAATGTTTGCTTGTCGCTCCAAGTTGTGGGCTGATATATGCATATATAAATACATGGACTGTAAAAAAATGAAGTAGTACACATTTGTATGACTGGCTCATGGAGAAAAACCCTGTTAAAAACGTTCAAAGAAGTTGAAGTACACAAGAAAGAATATGATACAGATACGTGTACACACGATTATTATTTACTTTTTCCTTTTACGATCAGTAATGCTTATCCCCCTTCGAGCGTTCTTATTTTTATACGTCCACAGAGCATGAACACATGCATGTAATGAGTTTCTTGTGTACAACAAAAGGTTTTCAAACGGGAAAAGGTTAAGACGATTAGCAAAAACGCTTTTTGACTTTCCTTCTTGTATTTGTATACGCAGTGCATTCATACATACAAAGTGGGAAAGGACTTAACTTTGTGTAAATCTATATATATATCTACAACAAGTTGAGTAAAAAACATGAATAATATACACAATTCATTACAAACTGTTTTTATATAAACTGTTGTAATGCAGGTAAATAACGTGTACATAGATATGTATGGGAAAACAGATGCGAATACTATATAGGTATCCACACATAGTTTTACATTTTAATTAGCACTTCTTTCCACTCACTTGATTCGTTTAAAATGGCGGAATCAGCTTATTATTTTTTTGTTCCAAGTATAACATATTATATGTGTATTAGGTTTCGACGAGAGGTCTAAGAGACATTTGACTAGGTCAAACAAGTAAATTACTACGCTAGTACAACCCTCTGCTCACAAGACATACAATCGCGTATTGCGTATTTTACAGAGAAACTACCATACTATTTGCGTATATATATTTTAAAGTTGTGTTGTAGTTTAAGTATGGATGTGCTATAACGAGTTTCATGGTGATTTTGCTGTAATACAAGCAAAATACAAGACGTATTTTATTTAGAAACAACAAACATGTCTAACATTTTACTGCAAACGTGTATTTTATACTACTTGCTGCTCGATAATCAAGTGACACGGGCACATTAAGCTCTGTGTATGAATCGTATTTTATGCAGTTCACCTGAACTCTGCTGTACTTAAATTGCGTACAATTTACACAAGTCATGATGTATTGCGCACCAAGGTACGTACACGTTCGCTTGAAAGTACGATACTCATTAAGGTAGAAATGTGGCTGTAACGGAAAATGTGTCGGAAAACTGGAACTACATTTCCCATTCTTTCTACCTGAATCTTTCATTTTAATTACGAGATACTTCTTTTAAGTCGTTTCATCTGACGTTTAGAATTATTTCAATGAGTGTTTCGAATTTAAGCTAACGTAAATTAATCACCTCCACTCCGCAGAGCTGGAGTGAAATATTTATTCTGTACCGACAACTGCTGAGCTTCACTAACAAACTTCTTTTATATCAAAAAATAATAAGATAAAGTCCATTAAACTTGCATACCACGTACACGCGCGTCTTTCCATCAAAAAACTTATTATACCAACCTGTTCTTTGGTGGTAGTATAAGTCTGATATGCACCACATCACTGAAGGTGTGGCAAAATCGTTGATTTTACACTTTTTAATAGGAGCGGGTACATTAGAAAAATTGCTTTTCAATCAAACAGCCCCATATAAGATAATATAAGGTGTCTCCATTTCATTGATTCTACCATCATAAGTATATCATTCTTAATCATTCACTTGGCATTTAGTACCGACTGACAGAATGACAGGATAAGCATCTCTGTCTGACGATGCCAGCCAACCCTTAAACCATAAAAAAAAATCAATAAGAGCAGCAGCAGAAGAATACAATCATTAAAATGTGTTATTATATGATCGTCATCCCCACCATGAAAATGATGACGGTGATATCGATACTTTATGGTCCAGTAGCAGTAAACCATTCCCTAAATTTTTCGCTTCTGGTGAATTTATGGATAGGGGAATTTTACACATAAATTTTACTGTTGTCCCCATCACTAGTCCTTTTATTGTTTTACCCTCTTCATACATTCTAGAAATGTGTTCTAGATATCTCTATTTCCACTTGTAGTCGTAATAATAAATTATACTGCTGCTAGATACATACTACTCTCGACTAGGTACATGGACTAGATGCAAGTGTGCTGCCATACTATACCCCGGGATGAATAGAAGGGTCTGTCAGGTCTAAGAATAACAAGCGACTTTTTATAGCTCATTTCTAAATCCCTTTACCCGCCTTCAGTAAAATTTTAATGAAACTCTTTCCTCTTTTGCTCTTTCTCTCTCCCCCTCGACAAAAAACAACCTTTTACTTTTACATCCTTCCATTAAACGAATAGTAACGACCAAAAACTTTATCTCAGAGGAAAATATTTTCATCCAGTGACTGCTTCTTTTGTACTCTTTCTTCATGCATGCCTTTCTTCTTTCCGTTTTCCCGAAATTTATTCTGTATACTTGACATAATACCTTCACTTTATAAGAACGAAAATGTTAAAAATTTTAAGCTTTTAACTAACTCTTTCTTCATGCATGCCTTTCTTCTTTCCGTTTTCCCGAAATTTATTCTGTATACTTGACATAATACCTTCACTTTATAAGAACGAAAATGTTAAAAGTTTTAAGCTTTTAACTTGTGTAATGAAAGAATACAGCTTTCATTTCCATATGATGATGAGGAGGCACTCTCGCTGTCGTGTTCTTGCCAGACTCTTGAAATTTTGTTCCAGGAAAAGTGCCACTCTTTCACCATCACCACCACCACAACTAACATTTCAAAATAGAAATACACAAGTAATATAATGCCACGACTGTGTAAAAGTACGAAAGAAAAGGCTTTCGTAAGTTTCATAAAGGGGACCACTCATTGGCTACACAACAAACAAAAGTTTCTCATTTATTTCTTTACCATCAGGACTTTTCCTTCATTTATAATAGAAAAGTGGAAATAATGTAATCTACTCGCTACCCTTTTCCTCTGACATCGTTGGGCTGCTGCTACTGCTACCAACACACACACAAAAGGAATTTCATCATCTGGAACAAAATATGTTGAGAGAGAGAGAGAGAGAGAAAGAGAGGCAAAGAGAGAATTTTGGTTGTGTTTGTCTTTTTATGTATTCTTCTTCCATTCAGAATTCTTGTTACTACCCACTTTCTGAAATAGTGATAAGATTCCCACTTTTTGCTGATGTGCTGCTTCCTCCCAAAATGAAATTCTAGAAAATAGGCATGTATCAAAGAGGAAAAAAGACATTTATTAGAAAGATTGGTTTAGGACGGAGCGAGTGTGGCATTGAACTGCATGTGACTTGAGTGAGTAGCGGCAGCACTCCTACTGATACTAAAAATGTCTAGAGAGTTCCATGTTGTTTTCTCATTTTATTACCATTATGATTATCAACCTCCAAAACAGACAGGGAATTCGACACACACACACACACATGCACACACATTTCGAGTAAATAACAAAAATAAATTACGACTATTTCTCTCTGTCCAGAAAATTTAATTGTGCCCAGGAGCTGCCATTATTGCAGCTTTACCGGCTTTGGAACGGCTTAAAAACAGCAGGAAAAATAGAACCGAGAGCGGATCAAGGATCATCAACATCGTCGTATGACTTTATTACTTTTTCCTTGAAGCATCAAAAGTACATTTTATTTTTACAAATGCTGTGTGGCACAGCATCAAGATGGAATCACCGTGACTGATGAATGTTTGCACAATCTGACGATACCTCATTACAGCTTTATTTGTTGTGTTGTAGTGTCTCGCTCCGACACTGCAGAAATTGTTATCACTATCAACCTATCATATTTTTCTCGCTTTTCGCCGTACACTACATATAGTCAACTACAAAGCTGACTTCTATAAGAAAGTTTATTGCTCCGCTTATTTGTCGATAAAGTGGGTGCAGGTTAAATTGCAGGTATAAAGATGCACAGAGAAATATATGTATATAGCGTGCTATGACTTAACCCGCTACACTGCACTGAACTCTTAAAAAATACTTATACAAAACTAGTGCAGCTGCAACAGACAACATTTTCATACTCTGAGAGTGAGTTAGGATTTTTTCTGTGTACATATACATATCTCAGCCAGTCGTAATAAATAAGTGGAATGTAACTACACTGCATAATAACTTCATAAAAATATGAACAACAAGCATTACAAAAATAATAACATAAAAGTATTTTGTGCGACCACGAAGAAATATCTCAATCTCTATACTCAAAACAAATAGTTATAATACGACCGATTAAAAAATAAGTCAGACGACGTAGTAAAAAAAGCTAGATTTAAAAAAAAGATTACTACTATTATCGATCTAGACAGAATTTTATATTTTTATAGACAGGTTTACATTCTCTGCTACTGAAACTGAAGGATTTTCAAAATGGCCGATGTTGATAAAATAACATGCTAGAGTTTATACGAGTTTGAGTGGGTTTGGAAGCGAAAAGTGAGGGAGAGGGGAAGGGAATGCTTTAAAAAAGCAACTCACAACTGGCAATCAAATGCGAAAGGGAAAAAGAGTTAATGCATAATTTTGAAGTGTGTATACAATATAAATATAGTGTTACACTGCACCCCACCACCACCGCCGCCACCACCATATATCTAAAGATATACATAGCCTTGAATATAAAATGATGTAAAGCAGGCAGGAAAAGAATGATGGTTGGTGCTAGGGAAGCCGAGAAAGCAGACATGGGGAGCAGAAAGAAAAGCTTTATTTTTTTTATTTTTTTTACTGAAGACACAGAAGAGTGTAATGGCTGAGCTAGAAATTATTGATCTTCACCGTGTAGTATAATGTTTGGTACAAAAGAGTACGTTATGCGTGAGTTTTGTATTTATGTATGTATGTATATAGTATAGTACAAGTTTAGACTGAGTACAACTGCTGCTGTTGCTGCTTTAATATCCTCCGGGTTTTTTTCCAGGGAGGGAGAAAGAGAAAAAGGATGAAGAGAGTGGAAAGTGAAAAAGGAAATGGAGTCTGAATAAGAGTCGAGCCAAAGCTCTTTTTGGCTTGACTTCCCTCATTTGCCTCTCCTGCCATGCCGCTGCGGTTGCTGTTTTCTCCACTACTTTTCTGACTCGATACAAGCGTTTTTTTGGAGTTTTCTCTATAAAATAGTCGTGCTACTTGGTATATACATAAACCATATAAACAGTCATTAGAATACTATGAAGGAACCCGGATAAATATGAAGACATGCATGTCAACGTACTTTTGTGCTTTGGTGTATAAAAAACAAGATTCCTATGACTTCTCCGGATGGATCCTGTATAAATAATTCGAGTTGGCTCCCTGCCTGCCTCCAACTTTTCATCCATCCTCTGACACAACTTGGCGGTCTTCATTTTCTCTCGGAATTTTTTATAAATGAGTAAAAAGTCTATAAATGTATACATCTGCTGTGTGCTACCCGACACTCGCCGTGAAACTATGTGAAAAGAGGAGAAAGATTAAAGAAGGAAAGAACTCTACAGTTTTCTCGGAATGAGTTACAGTAGACATATGCCTGAGCATTAATATTAATCAAACAACTCGGATGCATTCACTACTCCTCCACCGACAACGATGATAAAAGTGGAAACGCAGCCAAAGAAATACATAGATATAACGTGCAACAACGCACAGTATTATTAGTGTAGCACCAACCACCACCACCGTTCCCGCAACCCAAACAAAAAAAGCTCCCAGCAGCACCCTTGGAAAAGTCTTTTACAAAAGAAGTCCTTTAGAATTTAGATGGATCGAACTTTTAGATGAGCAAAGAAGAGCATGCGGAATAGACGGAGAAAAGTACTACACAGAGTGGAGAAGTGAGGGAGAAAAGATTGTAAAAAGATGGCAACGAAGGAGAATGTTTGTTTCTCCAATCTTTTTATTACTTGCCTGCTCTCCATCATCCAACCAAACTCCCCCTCGTTCTTTGACAGGAAAGCAATCTGTATGGTGCTCAGTAATGCTACCACCATACCAGCATTTCCAACTTTCGAAGGAAAGGATGTAATTTTTCTCCCCTCTGATTATATACCCACTTCAGATTCTGTCAGGGAATATAATGAAAAATAACAAAAATGTATGGGTGCCTACGCGCACATGTACAGGTACAGGTACGTGTGGACTCATAAAAGCAATCATTTTGCAGAAGCACTTGTCAAGCACCTACAAGTAAACTACCTTTTCCTTACTCCGACCGTGATACATCACCCACTCTACTCACATTGCCAAATTCACCAGCATGTTCCCTGATGAACCGAATTGTTCGGATGAAGTATGCCGTGTACTGGAAAAGATTAAAAGGTGGACGCATCATTTAAAAAGAGAGAGCAGAAAGCGAAGAATCCTTATCATCATTGTCAACAACAGCATGGCGAGAAAGAAAGAGAAGAATATTATGCATACACACACCACCACCATCATCATAGTGAGATTGATTTTTAAATGGAATCTTGTAATTTTATATTTCGTTAGATGTTATGCCATCGTCGTCATCCTAACGCTCCTGATCCGATGGAACCCGGCAATATACATATATACATGAAGGAGGGGACACACTGGCTCTCTGGAAAAAGTGGGTGTGATGTGGGAGAGCAAGAAGCTCGACTGCCATCTTTTCTCCGGGCTTCCGATGCGCTCAAAAATGCGCCTAGGTAAAGTTTTCTTATTTACCGTAGACGAGATATATGATTGTTGTACACTCAGTCAAACACAACACCACCTTAACTTCCTTTTTTATAATGTTACTTGGTGTGTGTGTGTGTGTGTTGGTGTGTGGTATCGTGGTGTTGGCTTGCTCGCTCGTCGTGCACCACTGTTACTACCATCACCCTCTCACATACTCACCACCAAAGCGTGCGTGTAATCATACGTACTGTGTATATGTGTATATTTATATAAAGAAAGGAAGAACTCACTTAATAATATGCCAATGTATACTACACTGTCCTCGCTCAGCCAAGACGTTGGAATATCACGTCCCCCCATGCTGCTTTCCAGTATTTTTTTGGTGGCTTTCGATGTCGTCGGTCGGTACACCACACGTGTAAAGATTACCATCACATCACCAAACCGTTCTGAGTTGAACGGAAAATGGAAATACGTAGAAAAAAATGGTATTATTTTGCGCAAATTATGATAATTAAGTATTATTGCTGTATTATGCATGCATTAATATGTATGAAGGAAGTATTATCAAAAGCTGCCTCATTCATCTTCATCAAAACCCTATTGTTTTTACAGAGACGTACATATTTTATTTGTTCCCGTATGAAAAATCTCGTTCTTCAACTCACGAAAAAAAATTGTGGAATTATTTTCTTACGTGGTGGCCGGTATTCTTCATACATTCGGTCGGGGTATTGTGCATGCACTTGGTGGAAAATTGACGGAGAGATCATTATTTTCATTTATAAAAGTTGGATATGAGGTAGTAAAGGTAGTAGACACGCCATTATGTTAGAACATAAACCTCGTGAAAAATCTCCCATCAATGCATCACATCAAAAATGTGTTGCTGCATTATATATACGGGCAAAGTGGCGAGTAAAACACAAAAATAAAAAAGCCACAACATTTTGTTTGATTAGTTGTTCACTACTCGGTTATACACAAAGTACAAGGCATGATCTTATGATAATCATCATCATCATATGTGGTTGAAATAAATTAAGCGAGATGATGTCAGCGTGGAATTAAATTCAATTCGGGAGAGTAAGTGCATGTACTAAGCATCTAGGTGGTAATGTGAGAGCTGGTGTACATCATGTTCCAGTGAGACGATGAGTATAATATGGTGCACAAATAAGTGGACTGTAAGAGTAGCTGATAAAACATCAATGAATGAGTAAAATGCGACGGTCATGGTCGATCTCTTTTCTCTCGTTCTCATTGTGAGAAGTGGATATTACGGTATGTGTGCAATATGAATCACAACATCAAAAGATATTTGCATACATGCGTGGAACTGGACATGCAACATGTGTATTGTACTCACTTACACACATCCATTCCGTCAGAGACTGGAGAGGACCCGGACATAAATTCCCATGCATACGTGAATTTTAGGGAATACAACAACACCGAGAGATTTTCATTGATGACGGTAACGAGATGATCATGTTATGTTTCACCCATACTATCGCCGCCGTGAGAGAGTCAATTTTAACCAGCAAGTAAACAATACTGGAATTTCTCGCTGGAAAGGAACATGAGAGTGAGGTTTGGTTTCACTTAAACAATTAAACCTCGTTTATTATGATAGGTTATTAAACCTTTCCAAACAGCACGTTTGTAGATGTACTCAAGGTACACTGATCCGTCCTTTGATATCAGTATACTCACAAACACAAATGTATACAAACAAATGATCTCCTAATATTCGTATCTTTTACTAATGTCTCACGGTCGGTCACCATTGTAGGTTTGTTCAGGTTATGCCAAAAATGAACGATATGGGAATTTTCTGAGATCCCTGAATAAGTGGACACTACTACGACAAAAGCCTTTTATGAGGGAAAAACTAGTTTTCTGCCCTTGCATGTATCACTATAACTCACACACCCGTTCGCGCTTGTTAGGGAAAAAGGAGCAATGCTGCTGCGTTCCGATGGATATGAGGAGACGACAAAGTACTCTTTCTGTGGGAACGAAACCTGTTCCGTGCACAGCTACCGG
>JAHZNB010001709.1:0-16339 GCA_027744295.1 Callyntrura guangdongensis
TTTTAACAAATCAACACGCTATTAAATTAGACTAGACGAAAATGCCGTCATTTCTTCGTCTAATGCCCCTGTTCACAGTTCACCACACACATGACCTGCCATACGCCGGTTTGTAGTAAATACACCCTACTATTACACGTTACCTTACATTTCCCACCCCCTGCTGAACCCAGAGCATTTATTTAATTCCAACTCATTTGGATTCACTATACCCTCTTGCCCAATACGATTAACAAAAAATGTGTTTATTTACTTAGATTTAATAATATAAACGACTGATACAAATATACGAAATATTTAATATTTGCACTTTCTGAATCTTTTCTTCATAGTAAGCAGTACAAAAAATGAGTATTCACTCCCCTTCCATTATAGTATTCAAGCTGGTTGCCAATTTTCATCACCCCAAAAACCCTCTGACTTTTCTATACACCCGATTAATTACCCCTTTTAGTTCTCTCCATCCCCTCCATCTGCACATTTGACCTTTTTAAATTCCTCACTTTACCTCCACCCCACCACATTTGCAGGCATGAATTAGACAAGCCGATGTAGGCAAAAACACACGTGTAATTATTATTTGAATTTGTCTTCAAATACAAAATGATAATTAATGACTGTGTTGCAACGTTGCAATAATTGCTGTGTAATTAATGTGGCCCTAGCACTTTGTTCCCGCAGCACACTCATTTGATACGCTTTGTACGCCTTCCCTTTTATCACTTTACACATTTACTCCTCTGCCCCTTGGCGGACAGCACAGCGTTACTATAGCTACTGCTGTTGTTGTTATATAACCGCTACTACTATCGCATATCGTATTAAAGCGTAACAACATGATTTTTAGCGACGCGATCTGTCCAACCTGTCTGTTATTTATTCAATCGTAAATTAAACGATCACCATTTTAATTAAGCATTATAGCCCAACTCTTTGTCTTCTTGTGACAAAATCTCCATTTTTCTCTGTGCACATGCAATGCAATTTTTACATGAATATGGACGAGCAACTAGTAGCTAGCAAATTTTACGAGAGAAAGAAAATCTAGATCTTTTTGACACATGCGCCCCTCTTTGTAATTATCTACATAGGTATTTATTTAAAAAATATATTATACATATTGTTGGTCAAACATGTCCCTGCCATCAATACTAAAATGCGAGATACATTTCAAATCTGTCTAGGTACACACATCACATACATACACCATTGTTTCAATTATACTCTTTTTTCCACAACAATAGAGGCAACAAACTTGTAAAAACTGCATCTCACTTTAAAAAATATCAAACATCAAAACATTGTTCTCATTTTTTGTATTAATCATTGTTATATTATTGCATTGTCAAAAAAGACAAGTTTTTATGAACTTGGAAGTTATAATAATTCTTTAGAAGAGATGAACATTGTTGACGACGTGCCTTCGTTGATATTTTTTTTTGTGCTACACCACCAACTGCAATCACACATACCATCCACCTTCCACCTACCAGATAGTAGTCGCGTCTTCTAGTCTTGTAGGCAACTCATCTTTAACAAACCCGTACAAGTGTAGTTCCCCACGCACTCTGTCATTATTGTGTTACCTTTTTGTGATCAACAATCAGATAGAATAGTTATTTACATAGGTACTTCTACTTACTTGCCAAAGTGTACTCATTTATCATTAGTATTCTATTTAATCTCTGGCGGAGAACAAAATGCAAATTTGTACAGTGTCCACTTACGGGACGAGACAGAGTACAGCAAAGAAGCAAAGAGGAAATCTAGAAGAGGGACAAAATGAGTATAAAAAAGTGTAAATTGGATTGCATAATTGTATTTTTGTAACAGCGAAATTTTTTTTTACGCCTACGGCTAACGTCGGATGTTTATTGGATTCCTGAAAGATCTTTTTACGTTGTAGAATACTTAAGTAAAATGCAAATGAGTGTTTTGTAAATTTTGAAATGAAATGAAAATTAGAAAGAGTACCTACATCACTAGGAATAATATAAATATGCAAAAGAAAATAGATGAATGAATGCAACTTCATTGCACGTGTCCGAAACTTTGCCTCCTAGAGAGTTACCTGTATTTGAGGTTCCCGTTACGTGAAACATTATCATCTTATTGTTTGAATCAGCGGCAACGAAGATGGCGTTGTAGGACAAATGCCTGGTATATTTTTGCATATTTTGCACTTGAATATCACAAAATTGCGTGGAGCAATATTTCATTCAGAGAAATATATGGATGGTATGATTTTAAATCAACCTTATCTCTCACATTGTAAATTTTGAAATGAAATGAAAATTAGAAAGAGTACCTACATCACTAGGAATAATATAAATATGCAAAAGAAAATAGATGAATGAATGCAACTTCATTACACGTGTCCGAAACTTTGCCTCCTAGAGAGTTACCTGTATTTGAGGTTCCCGTTACGTGAAACATTATCATTTTATTGTTTGAATCAGCGGCAACAAAGATGGCGTTGTAGGACCAATACCTGGTATATCTTTGCATATTTTACACTTGAATATCACAAAATTTAGAGCAATATTTCATTCAGAGAAATATATGGATGGTATGATTTTAAATCAACCTTATCTCTCATCAACTAAACGAAAAATTTCCTGAGGCTTTTATTTTCAGGGAAAACTCTAATGTGGAAAAATGTGCGGAATCCCCTCTCTAGCCCTGACACCACCTTCTTTAAACTTTACAAAAATATTACAATGTTTAACGCTAAAATAGTAAACTTTATGATCGCTTAGATAGAGAGTGAGAGGCCTGTTATTGGCATTTTGAGTAGCACCACACATGAGTCTTTCGCTAAAATGGTATCATTATTGTTTTTTAGAATTTTACTCAGAAGTTGGTGACCGCGTAGATTGATAATTGAGACAAACTAGTGTAAAGTAATAATGAATGAAAAGATGATTTTTTGGTAGCTAAACTGTTTGAAAGTAACAAAGGAAGGTTACACGAGGGTGCGTCAGTCAATAGGAATGAGATACACGCTCTCATTTTTCAAAACCCATTTTACTCACCCATGAACCTATATGGATGTATGGGTGATTTGATATTGTGATGATGTGATGCAGTTGTTATGATGAAAAAACAGGAACATCGTCGTCCCTCGTCCCAAACCACATAGGTACATACGTATTGCGTAGTCGTAATCACTTCATGGAAAGACATTACGTTGCAAAATACGCAAAGGTAATCACTATCATCATCAGCGGCGTGATCATTGACTCTTGATCGATTTACGATGATAAAAATGTGAGCACGAGGAAGCACGAAAAACACTAACGACCCCTTGTAATTATTAGCAACTGTTTTAGTCCATAAAGAATATTGCACTCTCCTCCTTTTCTCGTGTTGATTTTCACGCAGGAGAATCATTAAACAAGCATCTCTTTAAAATATAATGTATTGAGGTTGTGCTGCTGCTGCTGTCAGTTTTTTTTTAGAGATTTAGAGGAAAAAGGCAATGTTGCGTGTGGAAAAGTATGTTTTCCGTTTCGACGCTCATACCCAAATTTGGACTACTATGGAGGAACCGTGACAAATTCGATGTTCTTAAAGTCTATAATTCTTGAGTTGTGTATATAGCTTAATAGCTTTACGGCTGAAAATTGATTGGTGTAAAATGTTATTTTTATTTGAGGAAAATGGGGAAAAAAATTTGGGATGGCTTGAGTATTTTTATTTGAGCCCACTAAATCTGCCAACAGGGAAATTTCTGGGAGGGCTTTTTATTTTATTGCACACAGAAGATAAATGACACAGACACATAT
Organism: Callyntrura guangdongensis; assembly: GCA_027744295.1. Classification (NCBI taxonomy): domain Eukaryota; kingdom Metazoa; phylum Arthropoda; class Collembola; order Entomobryomorpha; family Paronellidae; genus Callyntrura; species Callyntrura guangdongensis. The sequence continues at coordinate 3,789 of JAHZNB010001709.1, forward strand.
TATATGAGTAGCATGCAAACAGATAAAATCACTCTTGTAAAATTTCCCAACGAAAAAAATTGAATGACAGAACAAGGAAGAAAATAAAGACACGTACAGAGAAATAGATCATTTCTTGCTTCTTACGCAGCTTAATGAAGAAAAACATAATTAGTGTGAAGACAATTTGACATGTGTATATTTTTTGTGTCTAGAAACGGAACCCCTCCCACAGTCACTCCTCTTAGCAAGGATATAGCTCTTTAGCGATCAAATCAACAAGGTAATATCAACTTACATAATATTATATGCTACGACTAACATACATAATTACAATTATCGTACTCTTTTGCTCTTTTCATTGTTGTAATAAAATGACAATGAGATACTTTTTGAAGAAATGGTAAATTTTTGAAAAAGTTTATTACATCGGATAGCATTACTGTTTCTAACGAGCCATGCAACCACACAAATACGACTACGTGCAGTTGTTAAAAACGCGTAACTTATCGCTGGCGGGGAGGAAGGGATGAGCCAAAATTGATGAGCTTGTAAATGTTTAACCAATACAATACAATTAACTTATTGTGAGTGAGATAAGCAGCAGGTACCTAAAGACTTTGTGGTTGACGAGTAAAATTAAGTCGGAATCTCAGTCTTTACATAAAATATAATTTAGCAATAGTAAATTACAATAAGGCCAACTGATAAGAAAAACAAGAATATCATATAATAAAGCGAATTTAATCAATTTATGACACGTTTCCCTGTTTATCAAGAATCGTCGAATTGCTAAATATCTATGTAATTATATCAAGGAAAGCACAAACGAACCATAATAATAAATGCGGTTGCACTGTGAACAGAGCACACAGTGTCTTTAGCCTTTAGGAAAGCTCTACAATAAAGCTACAGCCTATTAAGATATGCAAAGCAGCTGCAGCGTTTAATCAACATGTTTAACAGTTATAAAAATGCTCAGCAAATAATATTAACGAGTTATAATATCAAGTGTACATAATAATATCACAAGCAGCAATATGTACCTCTGTTAATCACTTGTAACATGATTACGAGCTGGTATTTTGATTTCAATAATAATAATACACAGCTGCTCAAAACGAGATGAGAGACGCAACCTCACCTACTTGTAAATAAGACAGACATCATAAATTTATTTGAAATTCCCCAAAAAGTGGGATTTTGATCTTTTTTTATGATGAAATGGATTCCTCAAGATGGTGATCGTCTGCTCATCATCATTAATCAGTTTGCAAAGCGATATTTACTAGTTCCTTCTGGGGTGGAAAAGGTGGACGAGTCGTCAGAGTGAAGATATTTAAATATTTTTGTATAGCTAATCAAGTGTCACTTCATCTTGCATTACATTCCGCTAACTAATATATGCAGTGAAGTATCTATCAACATGATTATTGTATCATCATCGTCGCGTAGTCGTCATCATCAGCTCGTCACTGTTTTTTAATCAATTTAAAATTTTCTGATCACGTCCTGACCATAGCAGACAATGATGATGATGATGATGAGTGATGCAAGGATTACGCAGAANTGATGATGATGAGTGATGCAAGGATTACGCAGAAATTAGCACAAAGCTCAACGGACACACAGAGGCTGTTAGCTCTACAAATGTGTCGAATTCAGTGCAGAGCAGACAGGAGACAAAAGCTACTTTGTTTGCAAAAAGAGATACACTTTTTGACTTTTTCATTAGATTGAAAAAAGTTGTCATAAACGTTGCAACTTTGTTCCTTCTGCGTGTTGCACCTAAATACACACACACACACACAGACATACATGTCAACTAGTCAAATTTGACAAATACAATATGTCTGTACACCGGTGCTCCTACTGCTGTTGTTGTGAGAAATGTTAATTGTGTACACACAGATCAAACAACAACAATACACTGCCTATTTGTTGCTTATATGTCATTGTTCCTTTTACTCTTTTGTCACGCTGCTAACTAACTGGCTAAACAAGTCAACAACAGTGCAATATGAGGTGACATTTCATTTGACTTTCATTTGATCCGAGCTACTTGTTCCTCCGACCGCCCGGTAGAAACAAAAAGAAAAAATGGCGTTTAATAGAGTGGTTCTAGTACTTCGTGTTGTTGAGCAAGTATTGTAACAAAGAAAAAATGATGTGAAAAAATGTGAAACGATCATGTTCATTTGTTCATTTCAAAGAGAAAAAAGGATTTTTAGCAGCAAAAAAAGTTCACCAAGTTTTGTACAAAATGCCGACCCTGTCAACGACCAACTATACACATAATAGACAAATATTATAAGAATATCTGAGGAGGATATACAACAGATTTTTACTTTGCATAAATACACCAACAATGAATTTTTAGTAACAAATGCGCAAATATAAACACCATAAGTTTTAATCTAAAAAATTCAGTCCAGTTTCCAATTTCGTGTAATAATTACAATAGAGTTACTTACAAACCCTATATATGCTCTTCATTATCTCTTGAGTCAGTCTAGTCTAGAATTTGTGAATTGTGAATGGCGACTCCAACAACTTTTATGACCATAAATAAGCAAAAATAACAATAATTCAAATACGATTTTTGAACCAAAGTTTTGACTATCAGCATAATATTGCCGAATACATATGCCGTCAAATCCAGCAGCCAAACAAAAGCGTGTTATCTGAATATAATACAATTTTTTACATTACATAACTACAAAATGTGCATCAAATTGCGAAAATATTTACAAATCTAAGAATTAAAAAAATCCTAGAGCATAAGGCGCCCAGCGCAGCGACTCTATAAACGATCTCCTCAACTTTGTCAGCTGTTAGCCCAGTCGGTCTTCAGTACACAACCCGTTGAAAAATGGAATGTGTGGTGTGACTTGAACCTATCCACCTGCCAAAAAAGTTGAAACAAGTAGACAATTTACAACAGTGGTAAATGATAGCCGCTGTGAGCTGCATAAAAAAATTTGGAAAAGATTCATTGCATGTGGCTGACTACGTGATAACGATAATAGTCGTTATTGATCCGATTCGTATTCTTAACAGTTAGTGTGAAACAGGTGAGGGAGCTCTGGTCAGTAGAGAGAGGTCGGCACATGGCGAAAAAAAATCTTCTCACTACTCTATCTTGCAATTTATGACTGTGGATATTTCGTATGAACGTTTCAATTACCCTGCAATTTAAATTTATTTTGATCGCGTATTTTTCTCCTCACACACACTCCTCGCTCACAATAAGAAACAAATATCTACCTATATCAAAAGTATCCATTAATGTAATGGTGTGGTCACAACAAGATAATAGTTATCACACTTCATCTGATTATCAATTACGATTATTATCATGATTATTATAGCCTGTCTCTGAAATGAAAACACGAGCATGGATGGAACTTTACTGCTCCGCACACCCAAACTACGAAATCTTTCTACAATTTACTAGAAATGGGGTAAACAGAGCCTACAAAGAAGATGAGATAATGATGACAGCTATCTGCCGTTTTGGCCCGGCAACTCCAATCTAAAAAAATATTTAAATACGTACAATTGACTGCCTAATAATAAATGTACATTATTATGTGTTATGTGCTGCTCACGTGCTCACGTAGCTTGTTGCGCGTACCGTACCTGTCAACGACTAGACTATTGGTCATTTTGATTGTAGAAATTTGCCACTTGGACGTCGCAGCTATTGCTGCTTCTGCTGTTTTCTTCTAATCAAAAGAATCTGAACTAAATTATAATTACAATAGACTAGAGAATATCGAAGGAGCTGGCAGCAGGCTTCTTCAAGAAGATAGCTGTTGTGCATTTCAAATGAGATCATTAACATGCACTCCATTTACCAAAATTACTTTTAGATTACATAAACATTTGGCCATTTTCGACCTGTTTTTTTCTAAATCGGATTGTTTTGCTAACTACTCTGAAAAACAAAAAACAGCAAGATGATGATGATAATGTGAGATTTACAGAGAGGTGTTGTTGGGTGCAGTTATGATTCAGAAACGGAGAGCAAAAAAAGCGTCACATTAAAATTTGTGAGCTAGCATAAAGACAAGCCTGTTTATTTGAAGTGTTTTTTTTAAACTACTGCATATTTCAGTTGCAATTACAATTTCTACTTTATTATCATTTTAAATATTATTGTCTTGTTTCCACAAAGTGACCTAATATGTAATATATTAATGAATGCGTGACGACGATAATGGCAAGGCGTTCGTCTCATAAATCTTTGGATTAGGTACGTACATTTACGTATTGTTATTTTATGACTTTTGCTTTCTTTAGCTCTTTGAAAAGAAAAAAAACATAAAAACGTTTAAATTTTAATGTAAATTGTAAAATGTAAAACACATTGACATTCTTGTAAAAAGCAGACGTTCCACTCTTGTCAATGTCCCCCCAAAAAATAGTGTACTTTGTCACTTTTTAATAACAAAGAGAAAAAAGAAGGTATTTTGTCAACGTAAAAAGAACATCAAGTGGCAGGTCCTCATTATCACAATACCTACCGCAAGAAATGACATGCCTTGCCGGTTCAAACCTCTGCCTTCTTATTACACTTCTCTTGTGTAATTCACTTCGGAAGCAATAATATACTACAATCTTAAAAATGTTTTTTCGAAACATGCTACATTAGCCCCATTTATACACAAGTGGCAATAACTACGCTGCTAATATGCTTGCTCATTCTTTTACGTGCCCTGTCATGATGCCATGCCTTGTAGGTGCCTTACCCGTCATAATCGTCGTCATCGACTTCATTTCCCTTTCATTTTTCCCTACATATACTACTAGACAGCCAGGCTACAATATATATTGACTGACGTGAGTATTATTTTCTAGCGTATTGACTTTTGGGCCGCAATTCTAGAAGTGCACCTGACGCCTCGACATTTACTGCAAAACGCCATCTCAATGGCAGATTTCTCAGTAGGAAAAAACGGCAAAAGGGCACAAAAAAAACAGGTGCAGAGTAGTATAATTGTAACGTCAGCGTCATTATGCTATCGTTATATTATGTATGTGCAATAGAGATAATGAGAAATAGCGTTACAGGAACTGCAATAGAAGTAGTAAGTATCATTTGGCATTTTTTTCTACCTATATACGCACTATATGGGACCTTATCTCGGTCCTCCTCCTCCCCTCTGCATAATATGCATTTAATTTACTTTGAATGGCCGATAAGTGATGATGATGAAGGTACGTGCTGATGATGATATAGATGATGAGATACGAATGCACTAATAATTTTTGTGTCACATATCTGCATGTATACTACTGCACAGCCACTTTTTTGCATTCAACACAGAAACAAGAAGAAGCGGCGGATGGTTATGATGATGATGATGACGATGAGGCTATCATTTTGCAGTTTGCTTTATGTTTTGTCATGATATCACAACAATGTATCATCACGTGCACAGGCACATAAAATGTGCGGAACGGTCATAGTCATTGTAAGTGTGTCTAGTGTAACGAACGCTAAGAGAGTAATAGTTTAATGAACTGATTTGTTGTTTAAATAGAATTTGTTCTAATAACGCGCGTGGTTGTTACTTTTTGGGGTGGGGGGTACTTCTTGTTTACTAGAGAAGATATTAGGTAATCACTGCAACTGCCTCTGTTACTGCTTGAATAGGTTCTTCTTGTCCGCTGAGAAGTGTGTGTGTGTGTGAGCGACTTGACATTTTATTGCTCAGGAAAAAACTACCTAAACGGAGATGCTTGTCAGCTAGCCAGACATTGTGACAGCGATCCTATAGAAGTACGTGCGCGCCAGTGTGAGCAGAGCAGAATTTTTAAAATATGACTTTTTTGAGGTGCATAGTTCCCTGCCAATTGTTATGTCAAGTTGGCTATATGGTGAATGTTACATTAGCTGTGGGGCGGACGGTCGAGACGCGAGAAGGAGGCGGAGGGTAATTTACTAACGTTTTTAAAGTGTGCACTTGTAGGTAGTAGTCCGAAGTGGTTTTAAACACGGGGAAGCACATGCTACTGTAAAGCGTAATATTCCACCACACAATAATAGCCGTGAGCGTTGTCATCCTCGCGTGGAATAAAAGCGATTAGCATATTTGCGTAAAGTGTCAAACGCTAATATTCCTATATAAAGAGCGGAGCGCAAGTGCAGTGACATATCAGTCTGCAGTCTGACTTCAAACAAGAAACTAAAGAAACTTGAAATTTTTTTGGAAAATTTGAAAAAAGTATTTTGTGTTGCAAACCGATTTGCTCAAATATTTGGTTAAAATGAATTCAGTTGGAAAAATTTTCTGCTTTGCGCTCGTTTTGGGTAAATAAAAGTGCATTAGTAATGAATTGTGTTAAGGCTGATCTTTATTCTTCTTTTTATGAGACAAGTGCTAATTTTTCTGGAAAAAAATTGTAAACAGGCTCTGCTCTTGGGGGTAAGGAACGACATTCCCGTGGGGTGCTGTCTGCAGGTCCTGTCTACGCGAAAAGCGTAGCCGCAGCTCCTCTTGTCTACTCGAAAAGTTACAGTGTTCCATCGGCTGCTGTATCATACGCCGGCTCGGCAGGGCTTGAATATGCGGCACCGGCTGTAGGCTATGCGGCAGGTCCAGCTTATGCAGCACCTGCAGTAGCTTATGCTGCTTCCCCAGCCTACGCGGCACAAGCTGTGGGTTACGCTGCTTCGCCAGCGGTAGGTTACGCGGGTTATGCAGCGGCTCCTGTGGCGTACGCAGGACATGGACATGGACATATTGCGTACTCTGCCCCTAGCATTCCTGCAGCTCCTGTGGCCCTGCTCTCAACCGCTGGAAAGCCTTCCGTTTATGGAAGATCTATTCCAGCTGCCGCAATCCGTAACGTGGAAACCGTGATGGTAACAAAGACTATCACACCAGTTGTTACCAAGACCACCACTCATCACACTGCTGCTGAGCCCGCTCTTAGTCTTGGTCATGTTCAAGGTAAAGTCTTGGCTGAAGCGGAAGGACAGCGATAAAAAAGTTTTGTACATTTTTGCTCATTAATGCCTCCTTTCTTTGAAAAAAAATAACAGGATACAGTCAGGCTGCCGTTGGACACCCCAAGTTGGCCCCAGTTCAATTTAACACCCAATACACCTCTTACGCCAACCCCACTGTAGGAATCAACGGACCCGTTGTTTATTCCGGATCTGCTGTTGGTGTTGCTCCAATCGGTGTCGCTTCAGGTGGTGCTATTGCAGTTCCGGAACCTGCGGTCGCAAGAGCTGTGGTCCCAGCCGCTGGTGGTGCCATTTACAAGTCTCCTGCCGTTGCCGTTGGTCCAGCAGCTGTCTACAAAAGTGCTGCTGTACGTTTTCAAAGTCACGACACTGTATTTTTTCCTCTTACAAACTACAAACAAAACTCATTCATATTAATTCTCCTTAACAGTATGCTGCCGCCCCCGCCTACTCTTTTGTGCCAGGCGCCGCCCTTTCTTACGACACCTATGGATATGACGCTGCTTCAGCACCATTAACCAACTTTCTTGAATTGAGAAGTGGAGCACCAGTCCTTTCCGGGTACCACAAAAAATAAGCTACCTCCACCAAGGGTCATGCAGTACACATACCAACCCAAATCTTTAATCAATTCTGCTCTCTTGTCATTTTTATCTTCTACGCTCATGCCAAACGTATACCTTACCTTTGCAAAAAATAGTTAGTCATTCGTTGTTTTTTTTAAACATTTTTTTATTACCAAAGTCCGTACCTAAAGAAATTTACAGAAAATGTAGCGTTACAGCCAAGTCAATTACACAGGAAGAAGAAGACAGATTGTTAGGTAATTGTAATGAAATGCAGTTAGCTAGCAATGATGATCATGTTAACGACGTACAACGCTCATCTAATACTCATAAAATAGTTAATTTTCGTGTGAATGTTTCCAGTTTTTTTCTTCAAATATTTGCTCATAGAATGTTTTAGTGAGAATGAGATCACGTGCGAGTTTAATAGATATAGTAGTGAGCTTTAAATGATGATGATACTGTCAAAAAAGTTGTAAATAATTTCCCCCAAAAAATGTACACAATAGTTTCTTGGGAGTTTGTTTGAGTGACTCGTGTTGTATTATGAGAGTGAGAGTAGTAATAATAGACAATGTTTTTACCGTATTGTCGTATGCGCGAGTGTTGATGAATGTATGTGTGTATGTGTCGTGTGTGGAGTCTCTAATAATGTGCATTAAGAAAAATAAATCAGTTAACCACCGTAAAAACATTATAGAAATAGTAATCATTTCTGTAATTGCTTTTTGCACAAATTTTATTGTTTCACATCATAAGTGTGAGGGCTAATGGGATTTTTAAAGTGGTTAAGGAGAAGGAGCGAAGCTGGGCATCTAAAAAAAACAATTCAATTTTCACTCTTCAACATGTCTACCTGCGTTTTAAATTATCTGCCAGAGTCATTTTAATTCTATTATGCATGTACATAGTACATAAATGGACAAAAACTTGCTAGAAAAAATAAAAAGCTATTTTTACAATAAAAAAGGCGCAGTAAGAAAAGTTGTCATTTATTAAAAACGCGTCTAGTCCAACTGACACAAAAACAAGCCACCAAAAAAGTTAGCAAATGAGTAGGTAGATTAAGCCGCGCACAACATGAAATTATGTGACTGCTAGAAAATCTCGTAGAGCGCAGTGCACATTGATCCGCCAACTCACAAACTCATACTCACCATAACGACCAATAAAAAAGCCCTTCTACAAAATATTTAGGTGAGGCACGGCATCTCAAGCAGAAGTAGCATCAAAATATAATTATGTCATCGTTATCAAAAATGGGCAGCTCACCGGCGTTCATCATAATCGCTCCTTTACTGTGCGTTTCTGTTTTTTTTTATTGTAAATGCCGCCACATGTGGAAAGGTGTGTACCTACAAACACGTACTATTTCTGTCTGACATCATTTATCCCTCTCCCTCCACGCTATCCGTCGTACTGTGACGACACAGAGGCAGATGTAGTGATGATGAATACAACGTCGAATCTGTCAACGTTAACTGTCAACGGCAAATTATTAATCTTTACGAGGAGATAAACTGTATAGGTTCACATAAAGTTGAAAGTTATTTTGGTAGTAATATTTATTGAACATATGGGTGCTATTTTGCCACGACGGACGGACGGGTGCGGTTGGGGTATGCAAATGAACGGCTCAACTTTCTCGAGAGAGGGTTAAGGAAAAATAAAATAAAAAAGTAGTAAAACATAAATAATAACTGTCAGTTATGGAATAATTCATATTGTTCATATTTTTCATTTTATTTCTTTACTATTACTACTGGCAAATAGTAGGTAACATAGTATTAGTAGTAAAGGGTATACATTTTGCAACAAAAATAACAAAAAAGGACAATCAACCAGTTTTTTTCTAAACCAGAAAGTTGAGAAATGGTACAATATAACGATAACTTACAGTACAGAAACTATACAAACACCGTATAGTTTACATACACATCAATATAAATATAAATAGCTACTAAAATGTAAGTTTTTTTTACCGGACCAATATTATATGGTGAAATAGATTTGCTTTCGCAAATTAGTAAACATATTTTTAATACTTTAAATGTACATTTACATAAACTGACCTGAGTAGAAAAGCTCAAGTTACCCCTCCAAACTGACAAATAATGATATCAGACTATTAATTTAGATGATCGTTCTTACAGTAGACTAAAATGATAAATGCTTATGGTTAGTCACAATTTCATCACCAGGTATGAATGTTAATTGTAATATAATAATTATTATAACAATTTGTTAACCAAATAAATACTAATACTGGTCAATTTGTTGATGCACACACGCATCATTTAGCAAGGAGCAGTTGACACAACAATGATGATACATGAAAACTGTACCTGAAAACTTACTTCAAGACAAGAACGTACATGTAATTCAAGCATTAACGCTTTTCAGTACTGCGACTGCCTATTGTACAGTTAACGCGGCGAATATTTACACATTTTATAGATTCATTTCGAAATATATGTACACCACTAGAAATGGTAATGTTCTTAAATATTATACCTTATATTTAAATTACACAATAACGATAAGTGTACCCCCGTCAATGACTACATTAGTTTCACAGGTCATAATCCAGCAGGAGTGGCAACGGCATAATTATAGTATATGATTAAGTTTGTACAGGCAACAACGACGGCACGGGGATGATCACAAAATCACGTAAAAGCAAAGTTTTCCCAGAAAAAATACGAATACGAATGAAGGTACATATATGTGACTACTGACTACACATTTATTTGCTACTCCCATTTTTCTCGTTGCCAAAACTACGTTGGTCACGTCATGGTCACCTATATGAAAAATCTAATCTACTATCTAATAATTGTAAAACATATCAGCAACTTGGAAAATTTTGCCACGAAGCATTGTTGCATCATTGTCATAATAACTACCGTGTCCTCCATCGACAGCATCATCACCGCTTATTCACGTAATATGTCACAATATAAAAGCATCATCGTAACGGTGACTTTCAATCAGCAGATATTATTATTACACCAATAATATGATTGCAATGATGATGATAATGGATAAGCTCAACGGATATTTTTTGTTCAACTTATTTGGTATCGTCATTACCGTCATCAAGTTATTCAAGGTATACATGGCATTTTGCAAGCAGACAATATTATGGGGTAGAAAAATAGTACAAGTAGTCCACACCGGAACAAACATTGACGAGATTTTTTTAAGCTGCTCCGATGATTCTGGATGATCATTCATAATTTTTTTTCATCAATCATAATAATTATATTCGATTCAGTCACTGGGAATATTTCAGCAGTAGAAGTGGTAATTACCACATCCTTACATGAGACCAATAATATATATATTTTTTGCCTTAAGTAGCGCTCTGTATAGCTCTGATACAACCTCCTGTTCTAGTACGTCAAAGAATGTGTTCGCGTAAATTTTTGCTTTATTTTAATTTTCGTCGTCTTACGATCTAATAGTCTGCCCTTTCAGATCGCTCTCCCCGTTGATCAGTCTAATTTTGAGTGATTTGAGCTCTTGCTCAATTTTTTTACTGTTATGTCTAGATATGCTTCCACTTCCGTCTACCACGGTGTTTGTTCCATCAGCTGCCGCCCAAGGGAGCAACGTGCACTTTCCAAATATCAGGTATATCAAAGCTCCAATGATGTTGATCCCTGCACTAATGTAGAAGACAAGGAGCCACTGATCCCGGGTCCCGTCGGGAGTAAGATAGGAAACTACTGCGGGACTTAAGAATCCTGTTAGCAGTCCAAATGTGTTGCTGAGCGCGGTGAGACTGCTAGCATATCTGGGAGCAATTTCAAAAATGCTGAAGAGATAGCCACCCATGAGGGAGAATTCGAGGAATGTTTGACACAAAGTGAATAGAATCACAGAACCGATGATGTTGTCACATGAGAGAATTCCTAGTAGCAGCATGGACAAGGCAGAGGAGAACATGCCCAGGGAATTGAAGAATTTCCTGAGGAACGTTAAAGAGAACATTTCCTTTTTGCGGAGCCAGTCGAACAGTGCTGCGGCAAAGAAGTGGAATGACATCATACCAACGAAGGGCAGGGCGGACAGGAGGCCGTTCTAGAGGGAATATGACAAGGTGACGTGAATGACAAAAAATATATAAAATAAGTTTTTTTTCCACGAGTGTTGACAGTTGACATTGACAGCGTAAATTAGGAGAAAATCCAACGGAGAAACACTAAAAGTGTTTTAGCAAATTACCTCTTACATTTGTAGAGGTTTGCTCGTAATTTTGTGAATCGCAAATAATAATATACTCTGTCATACCTCAGATATGTCCAAGTCGAGAACTTCAGTTAGGTAAGTGGGAAGATAGGCGCTGATCGTGATAAAACACCAGAAGCAAGCAAAGTTGGCGATCAGCAAAGCCCAAATTGGGATCGATGTGAGCATGGCTATCCAAGGTGTCCTTATCGCCTGTTTATCATTTTTATCATTCCCATTTAATTAAAACAAGTATAAGGCAATACACAAGAAGAAAAAAATCAATGAAGCCTTCATATAAAAAAATATCAGCAAGCACTTTTTCAGTCTATAATATCAAGTGTCATGAATGCAAAGAATTGCCATTGGACAAGCTATATGATACCACACTTTGGCAAATATTTTTGTCATACTTGTCGCTTCGGTCCTCCATATTGTACTGCCCTGTGTTTCTGTATAAATTGTAGCTCTGCCATTTTGATCCTGGGATGATTTTCCGGCCACTCATACACGAGGAAAAAGGCTGCGACACACCAGAGTAATCCGGTCCCTCCAGCAAAATAGAATATCCATTCCCAACCGAGGTTTTCGCAAAAAAACGCAGAAATTGGGTAGACAATCGCAGTAGCAAGGCCAAATCCAGCGTAAGTTATACCAAGGAGAAAACTTCGTTCCATGTCGGCACACCATCGTGTGGCCAAAACATTGATTGCTGGCATTGCTGCTCCCTATGAAAAAGAAAAATTCGATACAAAACACAAAATATGGAATATGTCAACACTCGCACACAC
>JAHZNB010001710.1:0-13789 GCA_027744295.1 Callyntrura guangdongensis
GTGCATGTTTGTCACATCAGCGCAAATCCATTTTTTGTCATTTCTAAAGCAAAAGTAACCTTCATAGATGAAAATAGTATTTTTTTAAGTTTAATTAAAAATGGATCGACATTATTGATGAAGGTAACTTTTGCAGTTAACGTTACGTGTCTACCAGAAATTTATTCAGACAATACCTATTTGTCGTAGGTTTAAATGTCCATACAAGTTGTGCGCAAAATAACGCTAGATTTTCAATCTAGCTATGCATCATCTTTTGTAGCTTGCCTGCTTTTTCAGTAATATCAATATCACAATCCTGACCATTCATTTTACACTTTTACATTGAGTTTATGGCATTCAACTAAATAATAAACCATGAAGTCAAGGACATAGGGAAGTAGCGAAAACATGAATTCATTGGAATTATAAATACATTTTCAGAGCAGGGCATTGGTTACCTCTATAAAAAATTTGGTGCGTATCACCCCACAAATACCAGAGATCCACTTATATGGTATTTGACCCTTATCCTGTTGATCTAGGAGGTCAAACTTTTGTCCCCTTTTACAGTTAATCCCCTTTGGTTAAGCAGGTCATATGTTACCTGTATACCTTAGTTTGGTGCAAATCGCCCCATACATACCAAGGATACACCTATATTACCTTTGACCTCGTTAACCAACTAACCAACAAGCACAACTAGAGGGCATGGGTTATCGATTGGTGCAAACAGAATTCCAAAATTCCTTCCTGTTTCTGAGATATGGCGCGCAGAGACGGATAGACATCCATAATCGCAACAAGAAGCTTTCACGACTTAATAAATGGATCTTTGATGATGGCAAAATTGGCAAATGATGAAATGAAGCTTCTCAAATTCAAATAATGATTTAGTGTAAATTATTTTTGTTGTTTTGTCGGCGTACCCACCCACTATCCAGTTAGCAATGGGAATATAACACTATATAAATCAGTCAAGAACATGATGATACAAGTTATTTTATTTTGGATTGTCTCTGACATATCTAAACACTTTTGATTTGCCTATATTTAACGTAAGTTATTATGTACAAGGAAATCCAGCCGGTCAGTATCAGTGGTATGTCAAACCTTGTGCAATATTGTTTCGAAAATTTTGAAGTTGAACTGCGCATCAATTTATTAGACTTGTGAAAAATTCAATTTTTTTCTTGCCCAATTCACTTTTTTAACTATCCGCACAACTCAAAACTTTATAAATTTTTGTTAAAAAGTGCGAAATAAACCAATGTGAGATGTGACTGTTATGTCATCTCTTCTGTGCCTATGACACGTGGCACTTTTTACTAAATTGTCGCTGCCACAAATATGCAGTGACAGTAGTGGAAAAAATTATTTTGGATTATAATTATAAATAACTAGTAATTACACACCGACAAATGACGGTATTCATGTAGCGCCTCATGCAGGTAACATGAAATGTACCTGGTGGCGTCGGGTGAATAGTGATTGTGCAAGTTCCGTAATATGCCTAAAAAATGATGTGTTTTGAAAAGCTCATGTTTACTGACAGTTCACAAAAATGTTATTTCCTAATACGAACGTGATCGAAAACTTGCTGTTTGGAAACAAGAATTATCACATTCACTTATCAGTTATCATACTTAATGTAAGAGTATTTTGTCGAGTTTCTCAATCTGGACTTTTTTGTCTATTTACTGTGGGGTGTGGAAAGCAGTTAAACATAACAACAAAACCTGTTTTTTGTAAATTGGCTATATTTTTTGAAAGTGGAATAGAGAGATGATAAACAATATATTATAATTTATTTGCTATCTTTACGATAAACGTCTATACATTTTTTGTCTATTTACTGTGGGGTGTGGAAAGCAGTTAAACATAACAACAAAACCTGTTTTTTGTAAATTGGCTATATTTTTTGAAAGTGGAATAGAGAGAGAGAGATGATAAACAATATATTATAATTTATTTGCTATCTTTACGATAAACGTCTATACATATCATTCGAAAGATAAAAATACGGTAACAGAACAGATTTGCCGATAAAATATTGCAAAACAAAGTGAAAAGAAAGGTTAGTAGGTATATTTTGTAAATGCATTTCACAAACATAAAGCTTCCCTGTGGCCCGTTTCCCATTTTCTTTTACCTAAGTCGACAATGCAATGTGTACATCGGAATTCATATGTTCCGAGTCATTAATCCTACTATGATATCCATTTCATATGGACATTATTTTTTTCTTTCTTTATTGCTCTGACTTTATCCATCATGTGCTTCAAAAGTTTGAACACTTTTGTTAGAAAGTCAAACAAATGCCCTTGACGTTCTTCTATCCCACTTTTACAAACAAATTAGCGGCTCGAGTGAATAAGAACAAAAACCAGCAATATATTATTGGGGCAGCATTGGAGAGATCCTATTAGATTGACTTTTGCAAGGTTGACTCCAAATTTTCATTCTTATTAGCTGGTGTCTGGCACAAAAAATAGTCGGAGGTAAAAATATATAAGCCGTTACATAAGCAGCACTGGCAATAACAATAATTTTTCCTGTGTTTCCTTTTACTCTGTTATGACTTTGACTCTTTCGTTGATCTTCCTACTGAATTGGTTTACCTCCCGCTTGGTTTAACTACTTAAGCCTCTCTTTCTCTCCACAAGCTGTGCTAACAAAATGTAAAATTTATATCAGACATTTACACAATCACTTTTTTCTGACAATATTTCTTGGCATGGAAAGAAATGGGCATTAAAGCATACAAAACGTTCATTATTATGCATCACAGGTCTTAGATCACTTCTTTTTTGCTATCAACACCTGGGAATAAGTCGAAAAGAAGAAGTGCCTTTAAAAACACAAGAGATCCAGTTCATGAGACCTGCTATTATTTTGCTTTTGTCACCATCATCCTCGTTATAAGGGATCTTCCTCGCTGTCTTGTATGATGTGATCCTTCTAGAATCTAAACTCCTAACTTTTACGCGTACACGCATTCGTCTACTTGCTGCTTTTCCATTTGAGACTTACAGGTTTTCCCATGATATTTAGGTATCACATGCATCGGTGCACCTTTTTGTGCTCACTATCAAGCTTGCCTACCTTGCTGACTGACTACGCGGTGCGCATACGCAAAAAGTTCATTCATATGGCTTTCCAGTATCGTTTCTTTTATTAATAAAAAATGTTTTCTCCACATGTCCCTTTTGTTCCACTTCCTTCGTGTGTGCAGTAATCTTTTACCTTTAAAGTGTTGTGGTGTGTGAGTAAAGATAAATATGATATAAAAATTTACCAAATGCAAGTTTCCCCTACTAATTTCATCAAGTGAATTGAATGAACTTTGTGTAATATTCAGTAAGTAGTATCAAAATACGTTCCACAGGGCCAGATCCAAATGAGTAGATGTAGAGACGTGTTTGTTTTTAAAGCTTAGGCTTTCATTTTCGTTTTAGATATGCTTTTCTGGTGTATGCATTGCATGCTAAAATCTATGATTGCTTTTATTATGATGATGAAGAGAAATAAATTATTACAAACTGCCTTCTCCTTGTAATTTTCCTGAACCGTAAGAATGACGTTTTAATATGTTAATATAAAACTATTGCATAGTTATATTTTGGTAGCATCTTCTTTTATTTTATTCGACGACCTTTTGTTCATCTATATACAGCGTGAAATGCGTACTTTACCCTTTTCAAACGGATTTCACTTTTCAAATGAATCACCATCATCAAGTTTGAGTTTGTTTACCAATGTTTTATGAGAAGAGCTTTGTTTGATATGCAGCCTTTTCAACCTAACAGCTAACAAAAAATAGTGTCCCTTTCGATTTCTTTAAGAAAATAATTTATGCTGAGGGATTTAATTTTTCTGTGTTGAAATTGTAAGGGTATAAAACTAAACCGACATAAAAAAGACGGTAAAATTCAGTTGCAATAACGGAGCTTTTTGAAGGACAAACACAGCTATTTAAATTTTTTGTGGGCAGCGTACTAAATTGTTCACCGACAAAACCTTGTTGTAGTGTTGTAGCAGTGTAGCAGAGAAAGTGAATGCAACGGTAATTAGATTCTGGTCGATAGTTACATAATAGAGACTATTTTAATAAGAAGTTGTTAACATTTAGAACTAGAGCATCACTGCACTGGCTTTAACTCTAGTTCAAGTTCATGAAACTCAATCCGCGTTAGTTAATCGGCATTAAGGACGGTGTTTGTAATGTAATCTTTGAATTTTAGTGTTATTTTGGTCTGTCTGGTGTGCACAATTTCGCTCCTTTCTATGCAAAGTTTTGATCACATATATTTTACGAGAGACTCCAATTTCCAACCTGACAACAGTATTAATAGTTTTTGTTCTTGATAAAACACACAATGGTTTTATTTCGAAATCCCTTCCTGTCCCTTGCCTAATAATGAATTAATAAAACTAATTACAATTTATAATTACATGTCTACAGTCTATACAATGATTGTATTCTATTTTAGTTTGTATGCTTACATAACTAAATACGGTGTGTTAGGTTTCAAATATAACATGTATTGCCTTTTATTAAGTAGACGAAGAGAATGGACATGGTACTATGGTACAAATCCAATGATTTGTTCGACCGTGTATGTCTGTCCGACCGGCCGGCTGTTGACCTGATAACTCCTATACTGCTCCGAATTTCGAAATTCTGTTTTCACCAGACGATTACACACAATGACGTTTGTGTACGTCATTGATTGCACATGTCCTAGCCTACTGACCAAGCACCATCAGTTGAATAAACGTTAACGGTCATCGTTGAAGACCGGAACGATGTCAAAATATTTTCATTGTAGCATATGTCATTCGAAATATCTTTGAGCACTTGCCAGTTTGTTTATAAAATTTTGAAAAAATGCGTAACAGTATAAACGATAAAATAATTTAAAAATATAACTACATACTTTTTGTAGGAAAATATTAAAAAGCTTTCTAACCAGTGATCATTAAGGCGGGCTACTTTTTCACTGAACTTACGCTGGTTTAAATTTTATGCATTCAGTATAAGTAATCTCTCGCAAGGCGGGTTTTTTACGACAAAGGTTAGAGGAATATATGAGATAAGAAAAAAGGTTCCGCGCTAAATTATGCACATATCTCAGGTAAGATAAGATGCCAGATAAAAACAACATACGTTTACATGAAAAATATTACACAAACCTTCCGAAGAACAGTTGCGGGTTACAACTGATGCGTCATCAGAAATTGTCACAAACCATCTCTGATTTTTAAAATCTTAAAATTTTAAAAGCTTAGTATTCACATCGCCACCAATTAGTTCAATGTTCATGAATGTTCGGATAAATAAATTTTAAATTCATGCAGTATTCCATTGCATTAGTTAGTATTCAGTATGCACTACCATGACGGACAATGGCAGAGGCGAGTGGTAATGAGTCAAAACCAAATGGTAACGCACGTATCAGCAGTAATACTTTTTACGATATACGATGTTGATAAAAAAAGGTCAGTTTACATCTTGGGAAAAAACGGGGAGTTTTTGTTTAAAAACGCAGTCACATGTACTCGGTGCCTTTTACATGCATCAGATCATCAACACGACTCGTAAATTTTATTTTCTCACACTTATTTTTCTAAGCCATAATAAATGAACTAAAGGAAACGTGATCATGATCAGCATAATATGTAATGCATCTGCACACAATCAGGATAAATATTGTCATGTTTTATGCGTAAAATGTGATGGTGGGCAACTAATCTATTAATTATGATGCAATGCTCGACTTCGCTTCATTTTATCAAAACAGATTCATTTTTATGTCTGATTTAATCCTTCATCATAACACAGTCATCAAAGTCATAGTGCACCGCCTCTCATTATGTAAATTTTTACGTGACAAGAAAAAAGTGTAAAACTGACTGCTTCTGTTGTGTACAATAATGGTGTCATGTTGATGGGGTTATCTTGAATAGGAACAGGTTTGAGGATTCCTTCTCTCCTATCAGACGTGAGGAACTTGTTGTTCAAAGCATAACACTAAACTTTTTTTTGTTTCATGTTGCCCTTGTACATTTATTCACAGAGAAAACTGCTTCTTTTTTGCTCCTGCAGTATAAGTGTTATGTAAAACTTCTTTTTCTTCATGTGTTGAAAATGCTTTTGAAAATGCCTGGCACTGTTGCGTTAAATTTAGTTGGCGGTAAGTCAGTAACAATATACCGGCTTAATTGCAATTATAGAGACGCCGATGAAAATGATTGCATTGATAAAGGCTTGATATTTCTGGCTTGTCAGTTGATTTGGTATCGCTATGAGCTAATTTGGATAAAGTTTTATTTTTGACCCCCAACACCGTGGGTCAACCAAATTTGCTGAAATTGCACCCCAGAGATGCCACTAACCTAAGGCACATGTGTGCCGAATTTGAGCCAAATCGGCTGAAGCGTCTGATAGTGATGACTGGCGGACGAACAGACAGACGGTCATACAAACAAGCAAATACGCTAACGAAATATCTTTCATCGGCGTAATAATGTAGCACCCATGTTTGTTTACCTACCAAACTCCAAAATTTAATTTTCCGTGATTTTCAGAAATTTCCTTTATTTATTGTAAAAAATTGGTTATTTTATATGAAATTGCACCCCAGAGATGCCACTAACCTAAGACACATGTGTGCCGAATTTGAGCCGAATCGGCTGAAGCGTCTGGCCTATATAGTGATGACTGGTGGACAAACAGACAAACGTTCAGACAAACAAACAAATACGCTAACGAAATATCTTTCATCGGCGTAATAATGTAGCACCCATGTTTGTTTTCCTATCAAACTCCAAAATTTAATTTTCCGTGATTTTCAGAAATTTCCTTTATTTATTGTAAAAAATTGGTTATTTTATTGAGAAAGTTTAGAATTGATGCTAAAATTTAAATCTATTGAATCCTCCATACTTACCAAGGGAAATATGTTCTATAGGTGCAAGTTTTAAGTCTTTAAAATGTAGGTAGTTAAATTAATAATTTCACTTAACTAGCAGGCTATTTAAAAAGTAAGGAGAGTCCCTTTCCATTGAATAATATATTCATTTATTTCATTGGCATTTTGATTACATCATAGAAATGATTAACGTTCGTGTTTACGTATGAAATGAGTGTCTACGTAAAATAACAAAGCGAGCAACATTTATGAGAAAGAGAATGAGAGGGAGAGATGAGCTTACAAGAAGAATACGAATGTAACGCACCAACACCATGCATATTTAGCAATAACAAATCTAAACAAGAAACATCATCTTTTTCATAAGGTTTAGTGTAATCTTTATCAAACAAGAATGCATCTATTATATGGACAGCCATTATTCCCTTAACCATAAAATTACCGTCGTCGAGAAATCAGTCAATCAACTATGTGTACTCCATTCTTTGCAGGACAGTCGATCAGAACCAGACAACGGAAGGTAAGGTGAGCCTGTTGATTCTTTTGATCGCCAACTGCGCCAGTTGTGGTAGAAGTAAAAATGAATGGATTACTCACATACTTTAGTGGACAGTAGCAACATTGAGATTATTACCACCAGAAAAGAACATTATTGTCGCCATCGGTATAATCATTACTACAACTTACTAGCAAGTCAGACTCTCACTTGTTTGATTATGATGGTGCATACGTTTGTTAATAAAATCGTAAATGGAAGTTAGGAAAGGAGACTATACTCCTCTGAAGATTTGAGTAATGAAGATAAAGCATGTCTACTGTTCAAGACATCGTGCCGGTGAATGCGTGATTAACCGAGTACATGTACCTGTTGATGCGCCCCTGTTCCTTGCTAAATACAGAAATGCTGTAATATCGTATCACAGAAGCCGTGATTGACACATAATGAAAATGCAACAAATGAGCAGGTTGTGAAAGTATGGTCTTCAATCGTGCACATGCAAAAAAATCAGATTTTCGCAATGTAATTGCACTACTTTTATTTAATTAAGAATAATCGCAATAAGAAGCTTATCATAAGAATGACATGTGATAATAATATAATATATAATACATGCTTGTAGTTTGTAGTGGTACATATACGTAAGAAGTAAACGTATCAGATTGTATGATGGCAAACTTTGAGCTAAAAAGATTGAGGAAATGTTTTCTACCGGAGGATGACTGCGTGTTCGGTCTCTCGCAGATACTCACACAGATGAAATTTTAACCACAGCTGGTTTGGCTGGTGAGAAATAAAATACTTTGTGGAACCCAAAATAGGTGTATTTGTTGAATTCGTATAACTTGGTGTATATATCTTGGGTTTTCTCTGCGGAGGTCCATGTATTTTTGAAACGGCTCATTTGTATTGGCATTTACCATTCGATTCGCTGTATGGGTGGTGGTGGGTGATCTTTGATCCTCACAGAAGCTAGCTTAAGTAACGTCTGTCTGTCGAAATATTAGTCCGTCGCTTATGGGTTCGTCTGTAGTAATAGTACCATTTTATATGCCATTACCAAGTCCCAGCCTGCTTTTAATGAAATAGAGATTTTCAGTGTGTGTTGTCCCACAGTGCAACACCAAAAAAATACAAATTATTTGTCAGCGTGCGTGTAATGCACAACGTACGCATACTGCCGTACAACATATTTCCGTTGACACTAATTGTTCCTAACTTATACTTCAACATAATCGACATGGCGTTATATGTCACTGATACTCCATTAATCAGCTTACTAATATATTTTACAAATAAATTTTTCTCTCGATTCCACTAGGAATAGTATTACTTTAAAGAAGTCCCGAAAAAACACAGAGACAAATCATTACAAAATTCACAATACATGCCGCAAAAGATTTAATACAACCGATACAACCAACCAAGCAGGCATTCATGGGTAATGGTCCTTCTCTCAATTCTTTGCACGGTGACGACATGCAATATCAACCATCGTTAATTTCCCCCACCTATAGGATGTGGAAAATTTATGCATAATTTTTTGACGACAAGTATTGAGGAAAATGATGAAATAATCTTTCATCAAACTTTGTTGGGTAATGGTACTGGGGAAAACAGATCGTTTCAGAAAAAAACCATTATAATAATTACATGGTGAGTTGTTTTATAAATGGCTTGGCAAATGAACTGATTTGTGGTTCAGTGCACGTAAAAACTGACATGAACAAATTATTGTGGCTTTAAATATAGAAGTGTATTGTTATTAAAATTTCCAGCTCTGCTATTGACAGTGGAGAAGAGAAGCTTCTGTTAAAATGGATCATAAAATCGTTATATTACCTATGTATATTGCATGAATATATTGCTTCGGTGGTCTGTTGTATACCTGCGTTAAGTTTTATCATTCGGAAAATATTTATAAAACTGATGTTCCACATTCCATGATAAGATCGCCAGCATAACGTATTGACATGTTCTGGAAATATCTACTAAAAGAAACGAAAATACTGCAGTTGATTCGATTTCATCGTTTCGAAATTCGAAACTTTTTATGTAAAAAATACGGTATTTCCCGTGACGTCAGTACAAGAATTGATGAGCAGAGTCCAGCATGTCGCCCTTGCCACATTAAACTGAAGACAATCGGGAGATATAAACTTTTGAACATTTTTTGTTTGAACTGAAAAGTTATTATACAAGTATTCCAATAAATAATTCAGTAAAAGCATTTGTAGATGCAGCATGTTTAAGACTGTCACCAGTCACCCTGAGTTGCAATGATTATTATTATATACTGATGCACTCCAAGTTTAAATGATTAATACATCTTGTGTAAATGTCCAAACACTATACATGCTATACTAGCTGGAACGGAATCATGTACGTACATTTAACATGGTTTGTAAATACTTTGCTACTTATCGGTGTCGGCATTCAAAAAACTGCTTTAAAATCGCAAAACGTGATGCAGGAAATTATAATTTTCAGTTGACACTCTGACAGTAAAGTTGTATGCATAAATAAGCAACTATATATAATACTGGTGTTAAGACGCCATATAAAACGCCTAATTGTAGACTGACGTTTATTCAAAATTTAAAACATTGATCAAAGTGTAAATAGTAAAGTTACTAAATTGTTGCATGAAAAGTTNATAAAACGCCTAATTGTAGACTGACGTTTATTCAAAATTTAAAACATTGATCAAAGTGTAAATAGTAAAGTTACTAAATTGTTGCATGAAAAGTTCATTAAATATTTACGACAAATTATGTATCCCCAATATCAGATCAATAGCCACATGAACTACGTATCCGTCTGTGCCTTGGGTGAAGGTTGTTTCATTGTTTCTTCTTGAGACGCTTATGTTGAGTGTATAAGAAAACGTGGAAAAAAATACTTTTTGCTGGGTTAAGCTGCAAAATAAACGGGTAACAGATAAAATGTCATTTAGATTTTTGCTCTATTGCAAAAAATTTTATTGTAAAGTTCTGTACAATACAACAAAAGGAACGTGTATTTGTGAAAATCTTGAACGTCTTAAAATAATAAAATATCGGCTTTTCATCTCTCTTTTACACATCTTGTCATTCATTACCCGCTCGGCTGATCAATTGCAAATAAACAAAACCAAAAATGATTGAACAGGAATATATATACATTTCTATTCGTATGGAGAGACTTTCCACGAATTTAGGTTTGTAATGTGAAGTGAAACCATTGTGGCACTTTCTCTGACTTGTTACAATACAACATAACAGACAGAAACTCAGAGACAGAGACAACCTTCAACTCAAAAATATTTCATTTTCTAAAACTATGTACTGATAGACCGTAAACGAATGTTTGAACTTTTGACAAGTTTATCACTTATCACTTGTCAGTGTATTTGTAGAACAAGCAAGTGTAATACTTTCCCCTGAATTTTCGAAACTTTTCTTAAAATCTTGGGAAATAATACTCAACCCGCGTGACCTCCTGATACATGGATTCATCGGCAAAGTGCGTCAGAATTGGAAGAAGATACGACATTTTTTTAAATTCAAACAGTGAATATCAAAAGTTGGTTCAAACAACCTCTGAGTTTAAATAATTTAAACAATTTATGTTCTGTATGCACACTTTTATTTTCGTCCGTAAGTGCATGCCTGTGTTAGAAAATCAAAAGTTGGTTCAAACAACCTCTGAGTTTAAATAATTTAAACAATTTATGTTCTGTATGCACACTTTTATTTTCGTCCGTAAGTGCATGCCTGTGTTTTCAAATAAATCGTCGATTTTTTTTTCGAATGTGTAGGTATAGTAAACACCAAAGATATTCAACGCTTGTAAATATCCCCAGATCCAATTTATCCAATTTGTATGTACCATTTTAAGCAGTTTCTGAAGTCTCAACTATAATGCATTTTTTCTAATCCACTTTTCGTTTATATTTCCGAGGAGCTAAATCCAATATTATTAATAATAATATCTAATACTGCCGACAACGACCGATGCGGCAACTCCTCTGTTCCCTTACCATTGGTTTCGCTTGATTGAGTTTCTTAACTACGAGTTTTGCCAAGAAAATGAAGCCGTCTTATTTCTCTAAGGGGAAAGTCGAGACACCATGCTGTAATCTTTGGTGGTATATGTCATCATAATGTACGTACGACCTTCCATTATTAAACCAAAACCAAATCCTTTAGTTACAGATTCCCCTCTTACATGACCAGACCAAAGACAGTCCAAACAAGAGAACCAGATCGAAAGGGGTTAGCAGATGAGAATGAAAGAGGGCGAAAGAAAAAAATGTCCTTTTAAAAAGTGATTTCGTTTATTTCTTAACCTATTTTAAGGCTTTTTAAAGTTTCTATTATTAAAAAACACGGTTACGCTTTTTGTCGGCAGAACACAAGCTCAAATACAAATAACATCAATATACCGATTTCTGTAGGTTCTCGAAAAGTTTATTCTTTTCTTCCAATTTTAAAAAAGAGTTCGGCATTCTTGATCTTGTCTTTTCCGGGTGACTTAAAAAAATCACAGAAAGGATTGAAGACCACAATATTGGAAAAGAACTTTGAAAAAGAGTAAAAAATGACGTTTAATGGTTTTATCATCATGAGCTTCAACACAAAACATTCTGTGTTTGATTTGGAAAGTTTAAAATGCTACGGATATTCACATATTATCTATTCACTAGACCGTAGATAACAGTCAGGTATGTATTACATAAAAATCAAAGTGCAGACATCCACAAAAAATGCTCTTTGGACAAGATAATGATGATGTTTGAGTTGGAGATTGTTCAAAAACCATTGCTGCTCAGCCAAATGATGGTAAGATCAGTAGTAAAAAACTCTGCACCCATTTACCTAAAAAAAGATGTTTTTCCCCTAAATATGTTTAAATCGAAATGCTGACTCGATCTAGAAAAAGAAATGAAGCTCTCCTCATTATATTGTATCACTGATATCCTGAAACACGTTACAATGGTCAACCTTCATACAGACATCTCACCCTACCACAAAAAATAAATAGAAAC
Organism: Callyntrura guangdongensis; assembly: GCA_027744295.1. Classification (NCBI taxonomy): domain Eukaryota; kingdom Metazoa; phylum Arthropoda; class Collembola; order Entomobryomorpha; family Paronellidae; genus Callyntrura; species Callyntrura guangdongensis. Next base: position 12,443 of record JAHZNB010001710.1, read on the forward strand.
GGTAACAAGGTTGTCCATCATATCATAATTCATGTTTTATAAAAAAAATGAGCTCATATCGTTGCGTCATATAAATTTTCAGCAAAACGCAAGAATTTTAAAACATTCACCTTTTCACCTGTGAGAAAGTGGCTGTATTCACAAACAAACATCCCATATCCCAATACACCGTTAGGTAAATATATTTTTATGCTTACCCGTGCTCGTAGAGTTTTAAAAGTAAAAAAAGTTCCTTTCAGATTGTATGAGTTGAACCAGTTTTATTTACAAAACCTTGAAAAAAAACATCTCTAAACATGACCAAGGTAAAGGTGTGGTTTCATCTGTGTGTACAATATTTTCTTTATTGAGGGCAACCCAGAACGAACATTGAATATTTGTATCTTCAATTTTCTCAGTTCACAGCATTCACAATGTTTTTTTTTAAATTTTGTTCACACTCCAGATCCCGGCAGTCTTTATAAGAGAAGTGGGAACGGAAAACACGTTTTTAGGCTTTCCCTTTCTTTTTCAGCGAGAGCACCCTGTTTGTTTGCAGTGTTAAAACCACAAACTGACAAAAAACTACATATACCGTTCTTTTTTTTACCTCCGCCGCTAAAAAGGAGAGTGAAGACAGATAAAAAAGCCGGTCCAGGAAATGTGTTTCTTGATATAACGAGACATTTAAAATTAGACCAGCTACCGACCAACCATATTATGATGTATGTATGTGTAATTTTTACAGTTATTCCTTCGATATCGTCCTTTCTCTCTCGTGTGATCTATCATTATTACGGTATTTTTAAACAAGCGGTTCCATCAAAACTCTATAAAAAAGAATTGTATAAAAATTTAAGGGCATATGTATGTGTCTCAAAATAAAATGGGAGGAAATATATATCAGATGTGCTTACTGCTCTTGATCCAGTTATCTAAACAGTTATCCAGTTATTATGTTTGTACTCTTCCCTATCCACAGAACAGGTTTGTCTTTCCTTCTAATGTTCAGTTCAGTGTAATTGATTTTTAAAAGCATACGTGTCCGTAAGTATTGTTGGTAGGTCCTTTTTCCAATGTACACATGTGCCCATCAACAACCGGTGAACGACTTATACGTGTCATTATCACCAATTTAGTGTCTTGGGTGGATGGTGCCATAAAGATTACTTACCTATCATTACGTCCTCAATTATTGTCACTTACATTACGTATTTTTACTTACCTACTTAATGCGTTGTGTAAAATTGATTCGAGCTTGTGTATGGCATACTGGATACATACTAGATCGACATAACATTATCATTATACTAGTTAACCCGAGGTAAATGCCAAGCATTTACTTGTGCTAGTACCCATTATCGCATA
>JAHZNB010001712.1:0-28994 GCA_027744295.1 Callyntrura guangdongensis
CTGAGCCATCATCATCGTATAGTATCATCAACCTTTCATTCAATAAACAAATCGAAATAATATAGAGAAGTGCCGAAAGCTGAAAAAATATGATTCTACATGCGTTATTATGACAAATGACAACAACGAACCTATCCGCCACTCAAAAAATTTAAATTAATTACTTACTTGACAATTAATAATTATATAATAATAATCAGTTAGTAATTAAAATTATGGATGTGTCCTTTCTCCAAGGAAAACCTACTTTTACGAATATTATTCGATTAAAAATTTTCCGTTGCTTCAATATGCTAAAGCTTGGTAAATTTTCACAGTACATAATTCTCCACTAATTTTTTGTTTTTCTACAATTCCACGTGAAACAAACAACGTTCCAATTCTTTCTATAATCTGAGTTCGGTTTGTATTGCTCTTAAAGTTATAATTTTTTTGTTGGCGGACAAACAAGTCAACTCAGATAGAACATGAAGTATTGACTGATGGCTTCACAATTTTAAGTGCATTTTTGATATTTTGTTGTAAAAACTCTGTTATTATCTGTGCTTTGATGATGATTAAGTGCAGAAGAAACCAAAAAGCAATAATAAATCTGACACAGGTTGAATTAAATGTAAACTGAAACTTTGTACTAAACTCATCTATCTCTAACTCAAATCGCCTCACTAGTTTTCTATAAAACGGAACTTATCGAGCGGATTTCTATTCACTGCTTGTTCATCCTTTGTTCGACATGCATACATCATGTCGAATGTATATTTGTTGGCAGCGCGGTTAGAAGACAAGTTATTAGTAGATGATAATATGTTGATGAGGAGACAAGCCAAGCCCATCCCATAATCACCACATTTGCAAAAATTATACTTGCCCCTGCCTTATTATCTGACATGGTTGCAACGAGCACAGAATCTCAAATAATATCAAAATAGGCCAATAATATAATCATTCTTATAGCGAGTACTTTTTCTGCGTCAAATTCAATTTCATTTTTATTAAAAAGTAAAACCCAGTTTTTCAATTGGAGCGACAAGTTCTGGCACATGGTTGTGGCCACCATCCCAGTCACCGTATCACCATCATCACCATTACATTTATTCCGTATTTGCTAGCAACGTTCCACAATTGACGACATATCAAATTATTCATGTGTACATGCAAACTTGGATCGCTGTGTGTATGTACTATACAAAAGTAAACATCAATGAAATTTATTATGTGTGCTTTGTGTAAATATTCAATTATTTCGCTTGACTTGTTTCCAAGATTACTGTATGACATGACGGGCAACGGGGTAACATTTTTTATCTTCCGCCTCCAGCCACACACCAAGAAAAACTTGTCTCTTGACTACACAAACACACATACACACACAGAGGGAGAGAGAGAAAGAGAGACCAAGTGGTGTTCTACTCTCCATTTTCTTCCTCTACATTCTCGCAACTTTGTACTTTAAAATCATTATCACAGCTTTAAAAATTCAATTTCAAGAAGCCGTGGCTTCTCTTTGTTGTCAGTAGCCTCGTTCCCTCGCCTCTACCCAAACAGCAATTTATTATTTACACATTATCATTTACTGCCAACGTCGTTGTGTGATGTAGGCTTCAAAGTGTAAAAAGTGTAAATATAACGCAGGTAGGCAAACTCCCTGTCAAAAGTCGAGTACCATGTATACTTGAAATACACAGCAATTTTTTTCGCGCAGCTAGCTTACGCTTATAAATGTATATTGCCACCATGCACCATTTTCAAGAGATTATCCGTTTTGTTGTTGACTTTACTTGAAGTCAACATTCTCATCAATACAAAACCAGGTTTGCTATGAAAGAAGCTACGCCACCGCTATACTATGACTGACAATCAAACGAGAGAAGACGGAAGAAAGAGAGGGAGAGAGAGAGAGAGAGAGGGAAGGAGGGAGAGAGCAAGTTAAGTGGAAGTAATGTTATGATGATGAGTTACGTATAAAATGTGTACGCATCAGTAAGCATTTCATCGACTTCTTAACAGTGAAAAGTCTCTTGCAGCAGAGAATACAACATCGCATCTCACAACGCATATTATTTTATGATTATTGAATTTGTCTATTCAATTACTACACAAGAAGCAAGCCAGTCAACTGCAGTCAAGTCAATGCTCACGGTTGACGGTATAAAGCCATCAGGAATCGCATACTTGCTGCTCATCTGTCAATGGTGATGAGGAGGATGCCAAAACATGCCCTTACTTCTTCTTCAACTTCACCTTCTTCTCTGCTACCGATGAGGATTGAGAATAACTAACTGACATGACAACGACAATAAACCAATCCTTGTTGTCCTTTCCCTACTATTTTCATACTACTTTGCATTGGGAAAATGCCAGCATGTTGATGCTGGTTATGGAAATTGTTGTAAAAGTGCATTGCGCGGTGCCAACAACACGTACTACACTACACACTCAAACGAGAGAGTGAACACAAGAAGCGCAAAAACAATATCGTACAAAATTTATTTTCTCTCGGCGATGATGCGATGCGCTCCTTCACCCACCACCCTGCAGTAAGCAGCTGTTTGTTTATCCTTTTTCGTGACAACAACTAGACAAATAATATGCTGGTCTTACAATACCTAGGGATAAATGACTTGTGTAATTACTTGGCAATGTCATTGTGCCCACAATAAATGGCCACCTTGCGTTACTCAGAGAGCATGTCCCTTCTCTGCCCGCACACAATCTGGCAAATGAGTTAATATGTAGAGTATTTAGATTCCCGGAAGTTGGTATGGGTATGCATAAAGAATGCGCATATTGGGGTACTATTGTACTACCATATCACCTATAAGAACATTGAGACCGTTCCTTTTGAAATGAAAACAAAAGTAGCGAGATATTCGAAACGCACCCTTGCTTGGGCAAGTATGTGATTTACCTTTTAGAAAAATGTGGTATTGTGACAATGACTGGGTAACATTCTTAAAGCTTGCATTTTCTATTCCCTTTTGACTCACTCCTCTGTATAATAACAATTATATTTTAACTGGTCGTTGAAACCCCTTTCTTGCTGGTTGTTGGATGGTATAATATAATTATTGTAATTGTCGACAAGAGAATTCTTGATCTTGTACAATTAACTACTGCAGAATGAATGACTTGATAAGGGTTCACTTTTACTTACGACTGGATTCAGAATGCAAATATTATGCATATAAATTTGTGTAGGCACGGCAACAGCGAGTGATGAAGATTAGATGGCCACCACCACCACCACACGGTTACTGACAGGGTTGTTTTTTGGTGGTGGTATAATGTATTACTGCGTTGAGAGTGCCTACCTACCTACACAGGATATCCACCTCGTCTGCTGTGTTGGTGCTCGGTAACTGTGTCACTTTACTTTTACTTTTAACTGCCATATTTCTTTTCATAAAAAATTTGCATCCCTGCTTGACTTAGCAGCAGCAGCATACCAGATAACCAGATGATAAAATGATAATGCACGATTGTGAACTCATACTCAAAAGATGGTTCACTGTATCATCATCGTCGTCGTCGTCGTCATCTTCGTCACCGCCACCACTAGTAATACTTGCCCAACCACTTCTACTCCGCTGCTATGCTGCCCATTCACAAAACTTGCTTCTTGGCAATTGAATGAAAGAAAGGGCAAGTAATTCCGCCACTTTTGGCAATAGTGCATTGCTCATCGTCCTATAATATAGTGTACCTACTTTGTATGAACCCTCAGCTCAGTCTGAACTCGTGGTCGTCCTCATACTCATCGTCACCATCATCATCATCATCATCACGAAAAATCTTTGCACCGTATAGTACCGTCGATGTATCAATACATTATCATCCTGATTGTGATTATATAGAACTTTTTGTTCCTTTGTTTACATTATGCCACTTAAAAGTATTGAGAATGTCAATTCAATAGCCCCTCTCTGATTTCAAGAGCTCTTGCTCTATAAGCTTCTTTACCAGTAATTGAACCAACACCAAACAACAACACGCGCGGATAGGTATGTCGTTCCGAGTCTTGTACCACAACACGCCAGCAAGACGTTTTCCTTGCATCTTTATTTTAATATGGATGAACCCAGTGAATCTCTCTGTTTAAAAAAGTCTAAACACATGTGTCATTATACAGGGCAATGCATGGAGGAAATGAACAAAGATGAAGGGGAAGTTGTCGTAAAGAAAGCTCTAAGCAGAGGAAATCCACACTACAAGCGTGTATTAGCGCATTACACATGCCAAGGGTGAATCAGACATGCCGATACTAGGGAAAACGGAAGAGAGAGAGAGAGAGAGAGAGAGTTCACAAAATAGCTACGACACAATACCACATCCCCACCGCCAAACTTCTCGCAGCAGAGCACACACTACTTCCTTCTCTTTGCACTTGCCTCACATTGCACATTCATCTCCGGACGGAGTGAGACGCACGTTTTTTCTCGTCTTGGCGTAATGCTCATCTTCCTACTTGACCGTCTCTTCAGGTCGTATTTGTTCTTGTGTTCCCCCAAAACGTAAATCTTGAAAGAACGCCATGTGACTAAACAAACTCTTACACAAATCAAGTCTGCTTGTTTTGTTTTCTGCGGGTTGGCATCCGTATTACTACCCTGTTACGTGTGTGTGTTGGGAAAAAAATATTTTATTATTGGGTTTACGATTGTGTCTATCCTTAACGCCGTAAAATTTATCTATAGGTAAATACGGCAGGCCACACGTAGGGACGTAAATTGAGTGCTGATTTTATTGTACATCTCAGCAATTGGTCGAGTCTTTCCCGTAATAAAAAAAACTCTATCTCAGAAAACAAATTCAAGTGAAATTCCGTATTTATCTTTGGATTGTTTTTGTTTTCTTTCCTGCTACACCATCCTTCTTTTTATCCTGTACGAATTGGCTATGTGCAACGAACGGTAAAAAAAAACTCTGCTGAAAATTGTTTTTCCTTTCATCAGAAATCCGAAACAACTATATCGTGACTTTTTTAAAACAAATAAACTTGGGGTTCTCTAGCTGAAAAATTCAGATTCCAGTCTTAGATTTTTGTGTTTTTTGGTCACTCTGTGTGCAATAAACCGCATCAATGAGATTTCCTCTTGGCAGCGGCAAACATTTCATTAAAAGTAGACGAGGGAAAAGGACAACAAGAATATTGGGCTTGTGACGACTCACCCGAACGACGAAGGAGAAACAAAAATCTCGGATACGAGTTTCCTTTCAACCGGTAAGAATTTCTTGTTATGGGATTTTTTTGTAATCATTTCATTCCATGCTTTTTTGGGTATGGCTATCTCGTCACTTTGCTTCTTCTTCCACCTTTGTCACTTGTCTGCTTAGTTTTATTGCTATTCCCTTTTAAGTCTCAGAACATTCTTTTAGCTTTGATGATGATTCAAGATACCACTCAATCGCCGTTTTTTTTCACAAAATGACAAGGAAATGAGACATGATTTCCTTGTACCAAGTGAAGTGATAAAACAAGTTGAAGAAATTGCGTCCGATTGCGAGTTTCAATTCCAATTACGACTAAAATGTAATTTGAAGCTTGTCTCCCATCATCCTCCTAATCAGAGTCAACTTGTACACATACTACTTTTGTCCTACAACAACTCTGAAAAGATACTCCAATTCGGTTGATAGATTCCAAAAGCCAGTTATAGCAAAAATAGCCTTTTTCTTTCGCTTTCACTCTAAGAAACTTTTTTATTATATCGGCGATAAGGGTCTTGTGGTGTGTCGCGTACAGCTCCACGGGTGAAACGGGAAAGGAAACCCATTACTATTATCATGGCTGTCAACTGGTTTTACTTGAGTTACCACCACCGTCGCTGCCGCCATGTCTGCACTTTACGTGTAATTGTAGCATGTGATATATACACACATACTTCTACGTCAGCAAGCATTATGGTTTTGTTATTGTCATTAAATATCTCTGCTGGGCAAAAGCTTGGGTCCCTTTTCACTATTTTTATCGTGTCGTTTGTCTTGTCACATATATTTCTTCTTCCTTCCCTGCCATATTTCGTCTTGGGAAAAAAGTAGCTTCTGAAATGCCCACTGCGAACAAACAAAAAATTTCATGGAACATTTTTTTACTCCTCTGCTGTGATCCTGTCGATTTCTCCTGCTGCTCATTTTCCCTTTTTGTCCACTTTGTCATAACGGAGAAAGAAAAAGAAAAATATGTCTGGCGGTATGTTTGGGGAAAACTCAAAGGAATGAGCGGAGGAGGGCAAGGGCTACTACAAAAACAGGACGGGAGAAGAAAAAAAAGAAATGTTGACGGTTGACAAAAAGCTTAGACTTTTTCATTTCCCGCGACATAAAACTTTTTCCCTTGTGAACCCCCTCAACTCTTCAAAAACTGCCAGTTTTGGAAGCATTTTTAAACCTCGATCCCTTGAATAAAAATGTTTGTTATACACTTTTTTCTGAGAGAAATAGCTTAAAGAAAGTTATCCAACTATTTATGAAGATACACACAAGTTCAGTTAAACTCTTTGAAAAAGAATGCATCTCTACAATGACGGAAAGTCACCCAGGATCTGCCTACTATTTCTGCGGTTGACATTTCATTTTGCCCCTTCCTATGCCACAAAAATCCTAACGCGTCGTACAAAATTAGCGCGATTTATATATATTTTTCCTCAGAAAATTCATGACATCATCGCTTGAATTTAAACGGTCGTTTTATGTGCATGTTACCTTACGTTTTTTTCCTCATAAAAAAGCAAACACGACATAGCACTAAACTATGGTTAGGTAGCAAGATCTACGAACAAAATGAATCTCCCTTATTTTTTTAGGAAACACGCTGAGGGACAACATCACATGACACGCAACAGAAAACCCCTTTTTAACGACAAAGTCCTTGTTATCATGAAAGCATTGTCATATAAAACGAACCTGCCTTTTGTCCCCATTGACCACGGTGTAGTTTCCGTGATTCAAGCAGGGTCATCCGAAAAGACAACACGACAAGCATTCTTTACTTGAAATCGTAATAAAGACGAATGAATTCCCCCTCTCCCTTTAGTCTCTCTCTCTTTGTGTGGCTACATTCTTTGAGCAGTTGTGCAAATGTTCTCATTTTTACTTTCCCCTTCATTCAATTTCCCACAAGCTACATGACTATAAGTACATCCACACACAAATTTACAACTGGTGAGGGCCACTACCACAAAATAATATGCGTCTGCACTACCATGCACTAAACCGTAATATCAACGAACAATCATAGCGACTTCTAGCATATATCAACATGTGCTCATAGCTTACACAAAGCGCGCAGTTGTCTGCCAAAAATGCCATATATACAACTTACACAAACACATACCAGATCAAAAACAAGTTATCCTTTTTCCTTTCAACTCAAAGCATACCAAAATCGTTAGTTTGTACCTGCATTATGGGTATATGCATTTTAATTTCAATTTCATTTGAAAGACACGCACACAGGAGCAACATCCCCGTATTGTACACTGACTGCACTGTGGTGACTTGGATCATTTATGACAATAGAGCATACCTTGAACCCGAAGAGAGAGAGAGAGAGATACAGATAGAGAAAGGCATGAAAAATTATTAGGTATTATGATTATTATTTGGCGGTGATAACTTTTTTTGCTTGCGGTTGTACTGTCCGTCCACTACACAGAGTTGTTGGTTGACTTGCTGTCGTTTTACTGGTAACATAATAACCTTGCACGCTTGCACTTTTTGTTGCTACTGTTGCTGCTGCTGCTGGCTTATGATGATGACGATGATATACATGTAGTTTGACTTGTTGTTGATGTGTCCACTAATAATTTTTTCATGTTTTTCATACCTCAACAACTACTACAGGTCACGTTTTATATGAAAATGTTCATAATATTCAGATTGAAAGAGAAAGGACTTGTTATGTGCAGTAATAACGTGTTCAAGTACCTGAGAGATGCATCATTTTTAAATAGAATTCAAAATACACAAAAGAAACCGCGAGTGTGTATTTCATATTTTTTGTGTGTGGGGGGTTGGCATTTTTTTTGCTCGGGCATAATATTTTTTTTAAGGGGATGCAGTAATACTAAAAACGTTTTAACGTGCGTGCAGGAGGAAAAACAAGCAATAAAAATGTGAGAGAACACACTGCACATAGTGTATGGTCGTTAATGTTTTTGTTTTGGGCTGTTTACGCACTCGTTTCTTTTGTGCTTTATTTTTTTCGACAACCAGATTCTTTTCGCTTGCTGAAGTAGAAGCTATACTGAAAGCATTACACAACATGCATACTTTTTTACGGGTCCTCACATGCTAGTCGTAATAATAAGAGGGAATGATGATACGCCAAAAATAACCTTGTCCAACAACGGCAAGCTTCCAAAGTTGGGTAATTGATTTCGTCAATTCAAGCAGAAATGTAGCACAGACTTAAAGACGCCGTTAGCAACCAGCCATCTCTCTCTGAGAATTTTCCGTGCTCAGATTTTCCAATAACATGTTGTCATGCATGAAGCTGAAATAATGCTTGTGGAAAAAATGATCGTTATAGCAATATTTTTCAGTGATTACTACACGGTTTCCAGAGCCCACGTCGTAATCTATTTTGTCTTCTTTCTCCATATTCCTGCATTGTTGTTCTATTATTACGATTATTTTTGTACCTTCATTATGTTTCTATTAGTTTCGGTACACTAAACTTTATTTGTTTGCTGGCATCGATCCTCGCTGATCCATTTCTGGGAATTCGAACGTACCATAATATATATGCCGTCCTCATAATAATCACCGCATTGGATAAAAGGGAAAAACCCTGACTTGTAATCAAAAAGCAGCATGGCGCATATCGGCAGGTATTCTTGTCCTGCGCGCCGGGAAGAATCCATGCATGTGGGCTACGAGTATGTGTCTGTGTTTTGAATGAGATCTTCAAAAAAATATAATAGCACGACTATAACAGCAACATTTCAGATTTTTTTTCAAAAGCTCCAGGCATTGTTCTTGTTTAGTTCCAAGAATTTTGCTGCACCGCTGCCGCATGTTAAAATACTTTTGTTCCATCCTGGGACACAAGAATGGCACAAAAGTACGTCTTTGGTATTCGGTTCTTTTCTCCTGAATTGCCTAAAGTGTTTTTCCCATCACTGACAGAGAGATGCCCTCAAACTTACCACCACCACCTCCTCCTCCCTCCAATCCATTGGAATGTTGTTCTCGTGGTTCTTTGAACTGCGTCCCTGATGGATATTACGTATTGTTAGATACTGCGGCGCACCGCTTGTGTTACACAGCAACTGCTGTCGCTGGTGGTGGTGGCGATGAAAAATGTGGATTACGTGTACAAAATTTTGCCCACAAAAACAACGTCGCTCTCTTTCTCTCCCAGCAGTCAGCACATTCATTTATATGGCACAACAAGGAAATTAAATTCATTCATAGAGGGTAACCCTCGTCGCCGACTTAAAATTCCATGGGACACTTGTGCAGGCACAAATGTCCCATTTCTGTAGTAAGTGGGTACTATACCTACTTGAGTCGGATGTGGAGTTGTGATGGATCGGATCAAAAGCAGTGTTCAATATTAGGTGTAAGTACCTTATTATTTCAACACCAACTCTGCTAACTGCTTTATACATATACGCTTCCTAAGCTTCTTCCAAGCGACGTCCTTGTATCTCCGGCCAAATAGGCAGGGATAAAATAAATAATGTATAATATGGAGCCGAGAATGCTGAACAATTGTCAGCGTTGTTGAGTGCAGTACTGGCGTAATCCGCAATGCAAATGCAATCGAATTGAAGCCCACAAAAAGATCATCATCAAGTCCCAAGTCCGCAGAGTAAATGCGTTTCAACGACCACTACACTTTCTATCTGCAGCCATGAATGATGATGACAAGGCATCTCTACTACGATCAGTCTGAAAGTTCTGAAATGATGGAAGGAACGTTGTAAATGGCCAAGTGGCATGGCTTAGTGACTTTTATATAACAACTTTGGTATGATACGCTACAACAGCGTATTTGATTTTCCTCCATCTTCTCCTGACATGACAGGCTCCACTTTTATTACAAATTTTGCAGTTTGCTTTGATTTTAGCTGGCTGGCGTACAAATGACGGCAGAAAAAACACGGCTGGGTCGTCAGTGTAAAGGAAAGAAAGGCTAATAAATTCAAACTAAAGCTCATCTGCTCTTTTCTCCCTCGCAGTGGTGGCGGTGACCCCCACTTAACTGACTCGCCGCTCTGCCTCTGCAATATGATGGGTATCTTATACACAATGTGTTTTTCCTGTTAACACGCCTGTATAAAACTTAAACTTATATAACTCTCCTCGTTTCTCAAATCTCTTGACTGGCAGCAGCAGTATAGTGCCTGTGATGGCAAAAGTCAGTTGGAATGAAGGAGAAAAGAGAAAAGAAGAATGCAAGAAGCCCGGATATTAGACCGACTGATCCACTTTTTCAACAGCAGCCAAGAAAAAAAGAGTAAACTACAGACACTCTCAGCATTCAATTTAGATAGGCATTACATTCCCTCCCTCCTGCTGCGAGCCACTGCTGCCGCTGTTCTCTTTTTCCTGAACGAATTTTGCAAAGGCGAGTCCATCACTTTTTTTTTGCTATGCCATTCCGTCATCATCGCGTGTTTGCATAGCAGATGATAAACCTATATATTTCGCCCAAAAAATATTACAAAAAATAGCAGGGTACTACTACGTACACATTGTGTTCTTTTGCTCTTTTCTTCGTCTTTCAACTTTAATAACATTAAGAAAAGCGAAGAGCTGGAGAGAGAGAGGAAAAAAGGCTTCATCTCATGCCTGCTCCATTATATGTATTGCCGGTTGGTGGTAGTAATCTTTTTTATGTTGGTGAGTGGGTAAGTTGGTAGATTTATGTGTCTGTTTTTTTTCTCTCCAGAGAAGTTTCAAGAAACAACCGCCGAGAAAGAAAGAAGAAAGCAGAAAAAGGCGAATAAATAGCATTATGTAGAAGAGCTTTCTATCTTATTAACTTTAAATAGATAGACAATTTTTATGTATGGATGGATAATGGTGGCAATACCATGTGCTTGTTCATTGTGAGTGTGATATACACCGAAACTAGTAATATAATGTATTGCTTGTAAGGCCATGAAGCCATTCATGCCACATGAGAAAGGGAGGAAAAGAAAGGCAGTTACAAGACTTCAGACTTCTCCCATCCCATCTTCTTCTTTCTTCTTGTTCTTCCTCTCACTCTGTGAAATGCTTTACCATAATACTCCTCTGCTCCATCACTCCGTACAAGTCTTTTGTACAACACTTTCTTCCATCTCCATGGACACATACAAGATTCAAGAGTACCGCGAATAGTCTATACAAGGGAGAGGAAGAGCGGAAGAGAACAAACCTGACTTCTGAATCGAATTAGATTCACTTGAACAAGTAGTAGGAGAGTTTGTACTCGTCATCGTATTGTCCTCCTCCTGAACGTTTCGATGAACTCTTACTCTTCACTACCACCTACCCATTTTTTCGTCTTAGTTAATCTTATCTCTTTTATATTATACATATAAAATGAGGAAACAACATAAAGAACATATGTCTACTACAGTTACCCCACACGCACGTACACACACAAACACAATACAGAGTGTGACAAAAGAATAAAGGCATCGACATTCAGGTATAACGGTGGCAACCTAATAGACGGTTACTTCCCTGGTACTCCTGTCGACAAAGTGCTTTTCAAGCGACTACTCTTTTTTGGTGCTTCCTTGAATCAAAACTACTACTGCTGCTGTTGTATGTGGCAACACTACGGACGACGTGACGATGAAATCCACTTGAATAATGCCTTATGTCGTTTCTCGCTCTTTCTGCTTTACCACCACTGCTGCTCCTGCTGAGGCATACTGCTGTCAATCTAAGCTTCTCAGAAAGAAGTAGCCAACCAATTTCTTTTTTATAGAAGGGGAAAAATACGTTTTATAGAGAAAAGTGTAACTAGCGGTGGAACAGTAGGTGTGTTGTTGTCATCATTTCATTGAAAAAAAGCATCCGGTATTTTTCAACTGAACGTTACACTTGTGTATTGCATTTATGTACGTATATAGCATATAGATATGTGTGTCTCTAGTCACTAGACCAGACTTTTTGAGAAAGCCAGAGAAGCAGGAAAACGAGTTGATAAAATATTGCTCCATATCTTTGCCCCTCTCTGTTGTTTTAACATGGCCTCTGTTGACAGTTAGGTCAACCTGTAAATATAAACAGAGTCGTATAACTATACGCATCACAGCCCAACCACTTTTCCTCCAGAAATCGTATGTTTCGTTCGTGTAGATACTAAGCAAGAGATTTATGCGAAAGCGGAACGCAAATGTAGAGAGCCAGGGAAAGTGTCTCGTTGAGAGCGTATTTTGTGCTTACTCGTAGAGTGTGATAGGTATACAGAGTCTTTGTCGCGTTGTCTTGTTCAATTTTCTTCATAAATATCCATCGAGATCCCCACAACCAACCGACCGGCGAGATGCACTACGATGCGAGAGAACGTATACGCAGAAACGACAAAGAGAAAATGGCAAAATAAAAGTGTGGAGATGAGATTCAGTGCATTATTACAGTTTGTTATCATGTGTGTGTGTATTGGTGTGTGGGTGTACACCCTAAAATTCAGATGACGACGATGATGACTGCGAGTTGAGGTGGTTGGGTGGAGTTGAAGTCTGAGAGTAGACCTAAAAACTGTATATAAGGTTGTTAGAGTGTTTACGCCGAAATTGTCAACTTCTCTAGATGCTACACTTGTTCCTAAGAATACTACTTTACAGTCACCAGGAAACGACCGAGAAAGCTCTCTCCTTGTTACCATGTTCACTTTTAGATGGAAAATGGTGTGAGAGGAAGGAAATAATAAAGTATGTTGAAAGCAGACGATGAGGGCATCTGGAAAAGAAAGATGGGGTGTGTTTGAGATTAGTTGTTGGCTGCACGTAGGTACGTGCATCTCTGCTGGTTGTTGTTGTTGCTGCTGCTGCTGCTGATGTTATAGAAGCTCCGAGATTATTTGTTCTTATCATTTCCCAGCACGGCGGCGCCTTATTGTGTGCCCTTTTGTTATTATGTATGTCAACCGTATTGGTATTTACCTTTTTCTTACTAATACCGCCGATGCTAGTGTTATTATTATTTTTTATTGGCTCGCTCCTGTTTGCACAACCTTAGATTCTCGAAACACAAAGCTTCCTAATAGAATGGAATATTGTGTTTTTATAGTCAGTGAAGCACATTGCCTACGTGAAATTTTGCAGCGCGCTGGTTTTCTTGGCTTGCCATAAAACCGTTACCATTGCTGGTGTTGTCAAGCAGGCATAACATGAGAATAAGAATGAATAGACCGAGACCAAATACGAAGTAAGAACGACAGCTACATTACTTAGCGAAGAATCAGAATTTAATTCAATGATCTTTTCCATATCTTCCCTTGCCTGCCTCTTTCCCAGCCTTTTCACTGTTGTTCCACAGAACATGTAGATGCTTTCCTCTCTCTTTCTCTCTCCTCTCTCTATCAATATGTTTTTTTCTTATACGCCGTCTTAGAATATTTTCGTTCCATAGACAGCAAAACAAATTAATGGGTTATGATTGGTTTATAATGTGGAGAAACAAGGAAAATGAATTTTGGTTTGGGAGCATCTTGCTCTTCTTGCTGCCATGTCACATTTCATCTGATCTCGCTTGTGTGAATCTTGTATAACCATACTTACCATATGCACGCACGCAAACAGGATCGAGCATCCAAGGGGAATTACTTTTCTTAGAAACGATGATAGCATTTTAAGGACACCTCGGTATATATAGTACATCGATACTCACTTACACGACGACACAAGTGTATTGAACATTGTAGTAGTGTTGGATAGAATGACTAATGAAAAGGGAAAAGACTGTCGCATGGCATGTCTCATCTTTTTTTCTTTCTTATCTTTGGAGACACGTTACGTCGCAACTTTTATGCCTTTCATATCGCGTCATGTATAAGAAAAATAGATTTTGTATCGGGCTTCTCGAGGCTGTTGACGAAGGGAAACCCGTAATAAATTCTACTTTATTTGGTTGAGTTTTATCATCATCACGAAATAGATATATGAAAGGAACAAGAGTTCAAACCAGAAAGATCCGTCGTCCCCACTGATGTTGCTGCTGTGCCACTACTGCTGCTGCTGCGGTGTAACCCTCCCTGTTACTTTGAGGAACTTTTCCAATAATTTATTTTTCACTTATAACAGCAGCCACGACTGCTTTTTATACGTAGATGCATAATAGCCTCTAGGGGCACAGCTTCCTCTCTGCAACAGAAGCATGCCGTTGTCCTGCTTTATATGCTCTCCAAAATATTTAACACACGGTGACATCTTTTTATATATTGCCAGCAAGTTTCAGAGATTACGTAATCCAATGTTGTACTTACATCCGACTTTCTTTCATGCGTGTGAAATATTATGCGGGCCCATAGTATAATTAATATCTCGCTGAAAATATAAAGATAACAAAGGCATCCTTGATATCATAAATCTTAATTATAATCTAAATTACGTAGGATTCAGCGTCGTCTACTTTTGGAGGAAAATTAAACTGTTTTTGTTATGCAAATTCTATCACAAGGCAAACACTTTGCTACAGAGTATATTTATTATTATCTTCTAGTGCACGATGTCGACAAAAAAAGCGGTTGTCTTTGTCAAACAAGGACAACCTTAAATTGTACGGGTCCTCAGCTAGCATCTCTCTGACGATGGTGGAATTTTTCGTACTTATTTTTTTCCAGTTATCATCACACTTCTTGACAGTCCTCTCGCTTAAGCCAACATGTATACAACGCAGTAGTAAATAGTCAATGAAACTCATTTCCCCATCGGGTTGGTTTTTGTAGTGTCGTTTACGCACTGTGCTCATGGCTTTCAGTTTTGAGAAACAACGGAATGCCAGAAAAGGACAGTTCATCAAACAATAAAACTCCGTCATTAAAAAAGCTAGTGGTGGTGGTGGTATGATGGTGCGAAGTAGGTTTTCATAAAGACTAAAATAAAAAGACGACTGGTAGTAGTTGCTGCTACTGTCTGTGTGTTTGCGCTTGATTATTATACCCATTACTACAACAAACATTGAAAAAAGAACAACAAGAAAGAGAAAATTCTCCTGACAAGAAAGAGAGACAGCGCGAGAGAGAGAAGTGATATTAATAAAGCTTCAGCTACACCATTCATCTACACTTTCCTGCTTTTATAATGTTTTTTTTCACTCTTCGCAAAAATTCCATTTCTTCTTCGCTAGAACCTTTTTCGTTTGTTGGCTTCATTTCCTCCCCATTCTTGATGATGGCGATGACGATGATGATGATGATGGGGGCTTAATGACGATTATTTTTTTCTCAAATGGCATACCGTCTCAAGCTAAATGTATTACGAACGTAGAAGGCAATGCTGTGCCTTTCCCCGGGATCGTGTGAAGAGAAAAGCAAAGAAAAGAGGTTTTTCATTTTACTGCGATGATGATCCAGATCGACCCATTCACTCTCCGGCTTGTGTGTGTGTGTCTTTGTTCTCCCTCTCCCCCTTTTGGTTTAAGTTTGATGATATGGTGAATAAAGCAAAAAAGACATTCTGAATGAATGATGATGAAAATGATGATAAGAAATGGATGGCTATAATACGAGAGGAGAGTGCGGTAAAATGGGACAGAATGTAAAGCAATGAATATAAAATGAAAAAGCTGCTGTGTAATAATCAAGCCCTGATGACGGCACTACGGTTGTTGTTAGAGAAAAGTTCTGAAAACGGACTTTTTGATCTTTGGAGGATGAGTGGCTTCAATGCGTTTGCTGGCGTGTGCACAGCTAGGGCGCTAAAGGAAAAAAAGTGCGGGTTTTGGAAAACAAGAGAGGCGAAAAGAAAAGTGAAAAAGATGAGAGGGATATAATATATGGGAAAGTTGAAAACGTAAAGTTTTTGTTGTGTACTCACTCATACAACTCACTCCTTGAATGTGTGTATAAACGTACACAGGACTTTCTACCGTCATTATCAGGGAAGCTAATTTCAGGCACTTATAATCTTGATTTAGGCAAGCCATTAAGCAGTAAAAATCGCCAAAAAAGGCAATGAAAAGGCAATTAAAATAAACACTTTTATGTACATTTTCAGTCTACAATTTAAGTAAAGTTTTTGTTGTGTACTCACTCATACAACTCACTCCTTGAATGTGTGTATAAACGTACACAGGACTTTCTACCGTTATTATCATCATCGTCATCGTTTCTATCTACTTACGCTCTTCTCGAGTCTTTCTCTTGAGGAGAAACAGTCAGTTCCCCCCTTCGCCTCCTCTTTCCTGTCGTTCTTCTTCCTGTCTCCATCTCTTTTCCTCTTCTCATTTCATCTCGACAGCGGTAAAAACAGTTCTTTGATTCTCGAGGATTTATTATTCACTCAGTCACTCAGTCATTGCACCATACTCCGTCATCATAAGTGCTTTAACTGCTACTCATACTATTATTATTATTATTTAGGTTTCTTTATAGCAAAAGATTTTTGCCATAAACTCGTTTCGCGCTCTCTTCTCTCTCAGTCCTTGGTTTTTACTTGCGTGGACGGAACGAGCAACTACAAAGTGCTCTTATGCCACCACCAATGCAACGCTTATTATATAACACCACATAATTGGTAGGGGTCAAAATTAGAGGAGACCTAACACATATTTTTTTTAAAAAAATATAGAGAAATATACACAGACAGTTATCGACATGTAACCTAAAATTAAATGAGTCTAATGACGTTTGAATATTTGGCAAATTTGCAATACGACAGTTATTACTTCAAACAAATGTTGCATTAAAAATACCATTACGAAAGCACCTCATATTGTTAACGACAAATTGTTTAAAAATCACTTCTAGTTGTAATTATTACTTGTCCGTCTTATCAAATTTCAAAGAATGTCCTAGCATGTTTTTCCCTAAATAAAATTGTCTAAAAATCACTTCTAGTTGTAATTATTACTTGTCCGTCTTATCAAATTTCAAAGAATGTCCTAGCATGTTTTTCCCTAAATATGTCGGTTACCATTTTAGTCTAATTGTAGTCGAAAGGGATTTTGAGGTGGCATGGTTATTCAGAACCCACTTTACAAGGCCCCACGGTGTGACTGGCTACTATAACAGCAACATCCAGGCAGTCGTCATAAATAATATTAGTAAAGGAGAAATTTAGGCACGCCGTCCACATTTGCAATAACGTGGTGTATACAACCCTCATTTTTATTCACTTATTTCTTCATTCGCCATAAAGTTGTTTCAACAATTTCCTCTCAATTTTTTCCTTTACTATTTTCTTGTATTTTTTTTCAAAATCCTCTTTCAAAGTTGATCAGAAGAAACGGGACTTTTTCTTCGTCTTAATTGCGATAATATATTATGTATATGAATGATAAAGACACGCACGACTAGGTCCAACTTTGTATATCCTATTTATTCCGACTTTTTTCCCAGTTAAGCTAAAAACTGTATTCCATTCCATCTTTCCATTTTTTTATCTCATACATCTCTTCTCGTTATTATTAATAGGCTTCTTTTTAACGAAAATTGTCCTTCTTTTTGAAAACTTTTCTTCATCTTCGTTTCGCTTGAACATGATGGAAAGGCTTAGAAGAAATCGTGTACAAAAGCGTCTTTTTCTCATTTAACCACCAGAAGATTCTTACGGAATTCCAATAATCTAATAATTACTACCCCATTACGACTACCCAGAGTTCTCTACACGGGAGACGGAAACTAGTTTTGCTGTTTTGGTACCCGTTGTGTCGTTTCTTGGTAAAGTGCATGTACCACATCGGCGCTGTACTCCTATATTCGCATATCGTCGTCAATACAAAAAGTAGTTAAGGGCATTAAACGACTTTGGCAGGTTGCAGGAAAAAAAATGGTTCCTCTACAACAAAACTTTTTTCGACAAGAGCAAATCAAGTTACAAATGTTCGTGTTCGGTACGGTTGAGAATGTGCATGCAATAGTAAAATTGAGTAGTCACCCTTTCTCTCTCTCTGCTGTGTGCGCTTTTGCAAGTTCCTTTTTGGTACTTTTAGTTTCTCTGTGAATCTAGGTATGTGGAGTTCATGTCACCAATTGAGAAATTGTTTCACTTTTGCGGGGATTCTACCAAAATGCTTCCTTTGAAAGTATGCGCGCTGCTGCTCGAACATGCCCAAAAAGACTAGCCTAAACTTGCCGCAAAAATGCTGTATGTAATAACTACCAAACATAAAAAAGTGCGTTTCGTCTTTTTTGGTCGCGTTATTATCGTCGTTCCAGCTACTTTATTCCCTCGTATTGTGGTGGGCCCGGTTACGACGACGACATGAAAGACGTACAACTTTTACGATTACATATTATGATTATCTTCCTTTATACATTTTTTTTCTGTAGCGGTCCCCTCAGTTTGTTGTGAGAACGTAAAAAAAGCCGCAATGGCAGTGTGTCTGGGTGTCCTTTTCCTTTTTTGCTTCAATTCATTCAGTCAGCGAAAAAGAAGAACAAAGATTTATTTCCATTTACCTTTCATACGAATGTTCAAGGAAATGAGGGGGAAACTAGCCGCGTGTAGGAAAATAAGACGTGTAGAAAAAAAGGTCCGGAAAGATTACTACAGCGGTAACTACCCGTTCTGAGTAGATAGGAAGAAAAGAGACGGATCGAAACTAACATTATTATTTTTTCTGCTCTTGTTGTGAAAGATACGGAGAATTATACTACATATTTTATATCCCAGATTATTTCATAGGATCATGTAATAATAAAACATTATATTGTTGTACGATATGCGGGCCGACCAGAAAACGGAAAGGAGAGATGAAACGGAAAAGAAATCCTCCAAAAAAGGTAGAGTGAGGGAGAGAACAAAGACGGAAGGAAGCTGGGTATTTTTATTGTACGTGAATTATTGAAGACAGGAGATTTAGGATGAAGTTTTTTTGTTGTAGGATGTTGTGTTGTTGCAGGACGACAATAATATTCTTTTGGGAGTGGTGTATGTATGTATTAACAGAGATGGGCGAAACTGACATTCAACATTGATAACGATGATGGTATTACAATGAAAAATTGGATGAAAGTTCATTTTATTACTATAATGGCTTAGCATTTTTACAAGGAGCAAAATCCAAGGGAAAGAGCTATTTAAAAAGGAAACTACTCAGCATAGATAAAAATATTTGAATATAGTGTTATTGGACTTTAAATTTTTTTTAGCTCTTTTTACAAAACATTTGCAAGCTATTAAAAAGAAAACTACTCAGCATAGATAAAAATATTTGAATATAGTGTTATTGGACTTTAAATTTTTTTTAGCTCTTTTTACAAAACATTTGCCATTTCTGGTAATAAAATTATATGAAATGGTCATTGCAAAAATTAGTTTATACATGTTATGCAAAAAAACTGGTTTAAATTTATTGTTAAACTTTAAATCGCTTTCTTTTTCATTTTTGCTGTACCTTTCTTGTTAAGTTTTATATCCTTCTTGCTCATAAATTTAAAAATAATAATATTTCTTACAGTAGTTTATTTCCCAAACAATAATTCGTATTCTCGATCATGACTGCCTTTCAAAGAGGTACTTGTCCAAATTTCCCCGAGGAATGGTTGAATGACTTTTCCTATGTAAGCAAATCTATGACATGCTTAACTCCCCATGTTTTTCCGATTTTCCTTGTGTTATTTCCTTTCCAACAGTATTTTCAATAAAGCTGAGAAATTCTCATTTTTCATTCTCCTGGGGAAACGTAAAAGACACTTACATTTTTACATCTACTTTTTGGCTTTATGAACGCCGTTCTTTTTGTCAGTTTTAGTCATAAATGTAGCACGAAAAGTTTGGTTTTCTGTAACACATGTTAATACATTTTGCAAATGTTTCTTTGAAAAATTGTGACAACACAATTACAAAAATGGAATTTTTTAGGTGATGATGCTCACGAAAATAGTCCTTTAGTAGTTCTAAACAGCTTTCATTTATTTGTGCACACGCATTTTTCCTCTGTCAAAATGAAACTTGCTGTAGTCCTTATTTCCGGCACGCTAAGTTTCTTTCCCTTTCCTCCCTTTTGTTGTCTTTTTAACAGTTTCACAGGAACTCGGTAGTATCACAGACACTCTAGTGTCCCTACTTTCTTTGGTTCTCTCACAACTTTTCACAATTTCATCTAAAATTGAAAACACCTGCCCTCCTGGTACCCTTGCCGTGTGATACTTTTCCCCATTCATTATCGGCTCTTTGTAGGCATTATCTATGTTACAGAACGACATGCTCATATGCGCGAATTATACGAGAAAGTTGTTTCCGTGCACGAAAAAACAAACTCAAGAAGTCTCCATTTTCTGACACTGTTTATGGCCCTGTTCCTTCGTAATTATTGTTTTAACGGCAGTATTAGCCAAGTATAATAATAATATGGAGTGTATACATGCCAAAGTAAGTGTGTGTCGTTTCTACCTAACTACAGCAGGCACGCAACAAAACAACTTGAAATGAAAATCGCCACGGCTGTTGTTGTTGTTGTTTGTCTTTACGGTTAACGGCTAACGGCGTTCCTGGTATCTTTCTTTCTGGGTAACTTCCTTGGTAATTTGCTTTTTGCATGGTAATAAAACTCATTCATAAAATAGCAATCCGACAGACAACAACAACAACTGTAACTTAATAATTATAACGCTTCCAGCTGTTTTCTGTCCTCATCTTTCCTTCCACCTCCTCCTCCCTCCTTGTCACCGTGGAAAACTTCTTCACACAACAACACAATAACAGCAAACTTTCAGCGTGCTTCCCTTTCCTCGTTGATCATTCATTATAATACTTTAGCTATTTATGCCTTTACATGAACGACCCAAACATCCAACAGGCAAAACTGCCGCTCGGCAACTTGATCTCTGGGTGGCATCTTAACTGCGCGCAGAATAGCAATTAGGCAATAAAAGCCGAATATATTTTGCATTATGTATGCAAACTGTTGTAGAAATCAGGGTGTTTATTTTGCTTAAAATGGAACTTTGTATAAACTACGATTTACTGAGCAGCCCGTAATTAAGCATGTTTGTCGACTTTAAACTTTCTTCTGTTATTATGACAACGATGCGATAATGACAATACACGCACAAGTAAAGATGTTATAGCTAAAGACTTTTAGCAACATTTAACATGTAATTTTTTTTAATTGACCACGTTCCGCGACCTGTAAAAAGACCCATAATAATAAATAAAGCGGGTGGAGTGAAAAAAAAATCATTTCGAGTACGTCAAACAAGATGACATATAGTACCTCTATAAAAAGTAAAGATCCATAAATTTACTAATTGTTTCTCTTACAACAATCAAAACAGTATCTCCTCCCTCCCCAATTTGTGAAGTCAACAGAATCAGTGGATATTAGACTATCTGCGACGCATTTCCCCTTTCGCAATAAATTTAAAAGGCAATTGAAAGTCAACCGAAAATAGATCATCTTGTCAGTAATTGCTCCCCTATTCTTGGAGCAAACGATATGTCGATGATCTAATAGCAGCGGGGATATAACGACGACAACGACAAAAAAGTCCCTAATGGCAGCGTGGCATTTTATTGTTAAAACCGATTTGGCAAAAGCCCTGTAAGACGACGAAGAAGAATCGAGCGATACCTCAAAAATTAATAAAGATTTTCTTTTATATAATGGCTACATATATCTACGTGTGTGTGTGTGTAGTGCTGGTGTGCTAAATCCTTTTTTAATTTGACAGCTATTACGGCCAAGATAAATTGAAGTTAGCCTTTTCCGGCAAGCTCGCTCGCTCTATTCTTATTCCACCTCGAGTCTTTCTTCTTACTTTTTTTGTAAAGAATACTGACTACTGACTACGCTTACCCATTCCTTTTGAACAGGGAGCTTGGCTACATTGTTCTGCTTCTGCTGTGTCAGACCGGGATAACAATAATCGCACATCGAGTTGTTCAGACAAGGAAAGAGGTTTCACTCGCTTTTTAATGTAACTCACAGTGACAAAAGGCAAGAGTGCACACATACACAGTCACACACACACGGTACACTCATATTTGTGCCAAATATATACATCATCATCATCATCATGGCTACAGGGCAGAAAGATACCGATAGTGATAAAGGTATCGGTGTAAAAAAAGTAACGAAGGGAATACTACCGCAATGAAAATGAAAAAAACTGTGTCGTCTGCGACTATTTTAGTTGGAGTTGGAGAATCGGAGATTTGATGTGTAATGTGAGGGAGAGAGAGAGAGTAGGCCCATAAAATCCTCTTTTGCATGTTACCAGTTACCACAGCCGCACACATCATGTTTGTAGGTACACGCTGTTCATGGGCTCATTTTTAATAGATTTTTTTAGGTTTATTGTAAGGAGCTTTCGCCTTTTGTTCCTTCTTATGTCAACGCGATGGTGTTTGCTAATGGAAATGTAAAAAGTAGGATGGGAATATATGTAGAAATTTTATGTTTTTCATCGTAATCGTGGTACAATGCATACTGCCTATGACTATATGACGATGATGATGAATGATGATGATGATGGCAGTGGTGGAGTAAATGTAAGTAAAGTACATAACAGGCGTAGAGTAATTTATTTTTTATATTTTTGGGATTGCACAAGTAGTACATACTACACACACTGAGGAGGAACTCGGAACCCATAAACCTCAATGGTGTTAGAAGTGAAAAGTATTTCGGTGGTGGATCCGTATTTACATTTTACCTCTCTGTCTCTATTTTCTGTCTGGGTCTCATTTATTTTGGTGTTTACACGACATTTCAAAATTCGTAGGGCACAAACTTATCCGAAGTCATGTTTGTTATCGCGGTGGTTCAGCCAGTGTGGCACCGCAATGGTTGTAGTTATGTTGAAGTTGCCCACAAAAAGCAAACACACACACACAGGCAGAAAATGATTTCCTCTTTTACTCTCTTCGCTTCGTCTTCTTCTCACACAGTCATTTTACTACATTTTGTGGTTCATCTTCCTTAGCCATCAACTACACAAAGTAAAGAGGATAATAATAATAATAATGACATGTTGCATGCTGATGAAATTCTCGAGTGAGTACTGCTATCGCTCCGCGTACGATGATTTTAGCTTGTCCCTTAATAGAAAAAAAAACGAGAAGTCTGTCATGTCACTGTTTCATGTTACATTGCAGTAGATACACATATCCACATC
Source organism: Callyntrura guangdongensis (assembly GCA_027744295.1). Classification (NCBI taxonomy): domain Eukaryota; kingdom Metazoa; phylum Arthropoda; class Collembola; order Entomobryomorpha; family Paronellidae; genus Callyntrura; species Callyntrura guangdongensis. The sequence continues at coordinate 23,234 of JAHZNB010001712.1, forward strand.
ACCGAAACGACAGCCAAATAAATGTTTTGTGGGACTCGACAAATAATCAATCCAACGAAGCGAACCGGGTTACATTTTATTAGAAAGACAGAACAAGATCAAAAGGAGTGCCAGGAAAGATAGCTTTCGATTTTCCTTCTGTTCGAGTGTCTCCCTTTGAACAGGGACAATTTACTAGTAGAGATGACGATACTGTTACCACTGCGTCACAACATCGTGATATGATGCCGTCAACAGGCATTTAGTTATCAATTTTTGCTGCTGCTCTGACAGCAATATCAATAAATGGAAAAAATAATCATGCACAAAGTTTTTTTTAGACATTTTTAACTGAAACCTTTTTGTATGAAATTCTTCTCTCCAGTTATACTCCATCACTTAAACAACACGGAAAATCATAAACCCATAAAGTATTCCCATGGTAGTCTACAAAATAGAAAGACTGTAGAAAGTAATAAAGATGACTGCACACATGTAACACTTTTAGGTATTTTTTATATTATTTTCCGTTGGCTTTGGAAAGATTTTTTTTTTGTTCTGTAGCTATGCGCTATTCGTTCGTTTTTTGGCGCTATTGTTGTCCGTCCCTGAAATAATCAAGTCGTTTTGATATTACGGTTGTTGAAATTATAATACAGATATCTGTAAGAGCACTTTGTTCCTCGAGAGAAAAACTTCAAACATGAAACCTAAATTGATATATATATAAAGTGTCATCGAGCAAGTTTCTCGCAGCGCTTTTTTACCCCCCACCCCCTCTTGTTGTTATTGTGAAAGACTTCCTCTTGTTTTCCCTGAGTGACATCAAAGAGGAACGGAACAGAGGATACGGAAGCAGTGAAAAACCCTCCGGTCCTTGTGTATTTATTATGCAAATAAGAATTTGTTTCCACTAGACTTTCCTTTTCGTTTCTTCTTTTCCAGAGAAATGTTTTACTTTCTCGCTCGTTCCCTCCAGAAGGGAGGGATATTTGCCCTCTTCTTCGAACTTGGAAGAGGAGGGAAAGGCGGAGGAACGTAGATATGGACTGATGAATGAAAACTTGATGGAAGATAGGAAAATGTTTGAATAAATAATATCTGACGAGAAGTTTTTTCTCTCAATTTTATCGGGTCTCTGCCATTCTACATTCTATTTTACCAAGCCGCTGTGTTGTGTTTTTGATATTTCCTGAATGCCTGTCTAGGAAAATGTTTTCTTTTTATAGATAAACAATAAAAGCAGACAGAGCAAAATGCGAGATATCATTTTCTTTTCTTTTTCGACTTTTTCAAGACTTTGGTAAAGTCAAAAAAGCACCAACATCGGTAACTAAAGCCTCTGGAGATGTTGTGCCATTTTGAGAAGGAATTTTCTTTGAAGGCTGCACCACTATTCACGATAATTTTTTTTGCTTGTTCAGCAACAGTAGAAAGGATTTGTTGGAAACGGGCATAAGAACATGGAAATTGGTTAGGTAACCCGTAATACGTTTTAAATTGCCGGGCCATTTTCCAGATGAAGCTTTTTCCCTGACGGGCAAGTATCTCGTGTTGTTCCCATTTTATTGGACTGACAACCAAAGACAATCGTTAAGCTGAGCAAACGAAAACTGTCTCAGTTAATGCCCGTCATTAAGCCTTAACTTCTCGGATAGCTACTGTTATCATCAAGATAATTACATCATTGTTCTGGCACTATAACGGAAACACGAAAAATGTTTCGACATTTGTAGGGAAACCGAAATGTTATAAAGAAAAACGTAGGTTGGTTTTGATACCTATACGAGAAATACCTAACTTCGAAAAACAATTTTATGCAGCTTTGTACACACAAACACACACATGCATACACAGTCGACCGAAATGCAATTATGGCTTGATATCATGCATTCTTCACGGTGAAGCCACTGATAATAACGTCGATAACGCGCCATTCAACTGAAACAGAAAAAAAATGTCAAACAAAATCCTTCTCTAGTTTGCACGGCGCGCATCAACAGAATCAATTATTGAAAATATTAAGATTGGATTTTCATTCACGTCAAAATGACATACAAAGACAATGCTACTACGTACGTATACACACCGTCCACATCAGCCGCATGTACATACATGACCATCTACGATGATCATCGTCTTCTTTTATCGTGACAAGACACTACGTGTAGCATAATAAGTGTAGCAAAAAGATTATTTTTATGATTCGAAATAATGGGGTCATCACCATTTGCTAGGATCGTTTCTCGTTGTCTCTCTGTCAAAAGAATACACGGATATGTGTAACTGTCGCCGGCAGAAGTGGACGAGGGGGACACAAAAAATAGATTGAATTTAACAAATGGGCCGTTACTAATGTCATTGACGCGTAAAAGCGTTATAATAAAAAATCTAATGACCAGCGTGGACGATGGCGGAGATGATGATGTTGATGATATGGGATGTTGTAACATTTTTGAGGCTTGTTGACGAGGTGCACTGTCTGCCTAAGCCCAGCAAACTTTTTTTTTGTTGCTTTGCCCGCAGGGATGACGGACTACTTTTAGAAAACCGTCGTTTATAATGCAATAAACATGATATACCGTGTAGTTCCTCACACTCACTCTTGTTTCTTATTGTGTCTTTTCTTTCTTCACATGCTCATTATTACCCACTAATTTGGCATGCAAGACAAAAGACCAAAAAGTGACAATATAATAATAACATAATAGCATTATCATCTTCATCATCTAACCAGGACAAAGAAAGCAAAACTCTCGGTTTACAAATTTCCTGCTCAAATTTGCCAATGAGGATGACCAAGGCATGACTAATTTACTGGTTTTAAGGAAACTTTATAATTTGCTTTGAGTCAGCCGAGAAACTTTTTTTAAAGTCTGTGACATCAAAAGACGCAAATTCTTGGTGAGCCGTTGTGTCTACTTTAAAATATATATGCCCCTCACCTCAGCGTTAATTGCATGTTAAAATTTTATTGTTTAAATAAATTAATAAGGTGGTGTGACATTTCTGACACCACAGTTTTGATAATGTCATGCTCTGTGGGACGGCAATTTATTTCCCATTTTTTGTTAAAATTGTGTAGAATGGGATGTATATGCCTCTGCTGCATACTGACTGCAGCCATTGCCATTACGATTCATACACTTTTTTCCCAATTTTAAATACACATGTATATATTTTCTTGTAGTTGTACGGCCTTGCATTTTGCTGCAGCGCTGAGAAAAAAACGGATAATGACGACGACAATGATGATCGAGAATGAAAGTTTATACCAGAGAGTTGTCATACGTTCTTTTCTTTTCTTCCTCATTATTTAAAGTAACAAGCGTACATGCACACAGACATGTGTGTGAGCGCGAGCAAACGTAGTAGTAGTAGTTGTAGTCAACAGTCTATTTTTTGTGGTGGTGTTAGATGAAGACAGCAAAAAAATGTGTTCACAACTTTCCTTTAAACTTGACTTTTGCTAGGAAATTATTGACTCAACCCAAAACTTGAGACAACACACAGATAACGTGAATGAACTGCACTTTGTGTGAGACAACAGGTTTAGTCAATTATGCATAGATTCATGTATGTATGTGTGTGTAGGTAGCCCGGCCATTATTTTTTTTGTGTTTGTGTTAGCTGATATTTACCTGAGCCGCAAGAATGTTGTCTTTATTCTCATATTCATCATCACACATTATCAAGATTCATCGTAAATTATCGTCAGCCTAGCATCACAGCAGCAACAGCAGCAGAGTTTTCTTGGTTGGTTGTGTGGTTTACGGTGTTGCATATAATAAAACTTACAAGAACCCTTACAACATTATGCATTTTTATCCACATTTTCATGCATTTCTGCATCCACCGGGAACATGATTACAAGGGGAACGTTTTTTGGTTGTTGTGAGTTGATTATTATGCACGTTGCAGATTTTTTTTTCGAAAAAGAGAAAAAGATTGTAAGATGATAAATTATTCGCAGCCTGGCAATGTCATATAGACAAGACTACCATACCACGACAACGATGATGCTGATCAAGCAATAGGATAGAAAATAGAAATACACACATATGTGGGGGGAATGATCAACAAGACGAGAATTTGCAACCAGTTTCATCTTTTGCACTTGCATGCATGCAGCTTTTGCTGTATATTGATGATGAGTGGCCAGAGAGATGCCCAAGGCTAGTCCTTTTCGTTTTGGGTAGAGAGGATTGCAATATGATTATTTTTAATATATAATCATCATATAGGTTTTGTCAAGCAACATCATTCAGGGAAGGGAACATGTTAAAGAACAAACCAACTTTAACCAACTTGTCACTTTTTACCATAAACGCTTTTACTTAACTACTACACAGTTACTGAAGAGGCAGAAGGGATGCAACGTCATCATGATCATCAGCATCCTTTGCGTTTGAACATGCATGTCAGATTTTGGTCTTTAATATGCTCCGCTTGTTTGGTTTTGGCTAGCGCGTTTTCTGGTGAGTGACTGACTGAGTGCTGTGGAGGAGGTGGTGGTTGCAAGTGACTGAGCAAGGGAAGTGGTGGAGGGGAAAGTTTTTTCTCTTTTGTTGTGACATTGACCCAACGTGTGTGTGTGTGTTGAAATTCAAGTTTTTTGGTCTTGTTGTTCTAGTGACCTGCCTATATACACAGAGAGTGCACTGCAAGGAGAGGACGACGCAGGAAGCAAAGGAAAGGCGATTGGCGGCGGTGGTGGTGTAGAGGCTTGAGCCAAAGCCAAGCCTTGAGCCCAACAACAAGGAACAACTTTAATTGAATCACAAGACCAGTTTTTTTCACGATATTGCGTCAAAATGAGAATATTCGTCATTTTCACTTTCATTTTCTTCTCCCTCTGCGTTCACCTCACAGTCGGAGGAATTTTTCGGCGGTATGTGAGGAAACACAGACCCGTCACCCCCAGAATACCCCATCATATCAATCAGATGCTCACGGCCAGATCCAGAATGATGTCAGGACCGACGTTAATCGAACGTCAGTTTAGAATACGACAGCGACCTTGGCCGGTGTACGTCCGGAGACCCCGGGCGCATCCTCTATTGTACTACCAATCCCTCCAAGGACCGCTGATGTTGCAAACGATGCAGCAGTTGAGACCCACTAGTAGGGCCTCCAGAAGACTCAGATATCAGGACAGACTGGATACCAGTGCGAGCAACAGAGTACCCCAATTCCATCATCAGCCATTGTCGGCAAGACATCACAGTAAGTCCCCAATATTTTGTTCACTTTTCAATTTTGCTGTCGTCACAACTGCATATTTTCAATTGCAATCATGTAATTTTAGTCTTAGCAACAATTTTGTTCAAAGAATTAAAAGCGAAAGTTGATTTTTTTATACCTTTGCCATAACTGAAACGTGCAACACGCAAGCCACTACAATCAATTGTCTGGTGATAGAAATCTACACCTGTTCAAATCACTCTAAAGAATCCGGTATGATAACTTGTTTGGGGGCTTGAAACAACAGACTTCATCGGCCAGCCCATCAAATGCCCTATCATGTACGGTACACAGTACACACACACCAGCACCCACAGCAGCACTTGTTGTGTAGTAGTTGTATGAAATGAACTTGCTTCTGCTTCCTTCACTAAAATTTATACTACCTCATCGTACTAACTTTATAACTGTATCCAATAACGTGACACAACATATGTTGAATCATCCACAAAAATTTTAAACATATAATCAATAAGACGAATTCATTTGACTTTTCCTCAATTTGTACGTTTTTTACCGTTTTGAGGTTAATAGGCCG
>JAHZNB010001713.1:0-11433 GCA_027744295.1 Callyntrura guangdongensis
GTCAAAATTCTCTAACTAACAGTGCATCATCTTGTGTTAATGCGTTTTTATGTGTGAAACAACTTAAACACACATTTTTAGACGGACGTGCAAAGTACGTTTGGTTTTCGGTGCATGCTTATAATATAATGAAAATGAGCACCATTGACACAAATTATGGCAAATGGTTTCCTCTGGATAGATGTCAAGGTGAATATACCTGTGTTAGAATAAAACCTACTTTTTACTTGATATAGTATTCACGTAAAAGCTATGTGATAGAGAAATAGCTAGGTGTAGGCATAAACGAATGCTATCAGTCGTAAACCTTGAAACCACGAAACCAAAACTTTAGTTATATGACAAAGGCACACGGCTGTAGGTTAGAATGGCAATCTACAAGCTATTCTACTTGCAATGTTGATTCAAACCGATTTTCAAGCTATGCAATCATGGCAACTGAAAACAAACGTCGATGCAAACTTGGCAAAGAAAAAATGAAGCCATGCAATAGTGGCAAATAAAAAAATCAAGATATACAAATCTGACAACCAAGATAAAGTCAAAGGTAAGGAATGATGATAAATTATACTTTTTTCTATATAGCTACATCAATTTCTCTACTTCATTTTCTCTAAAGTGGTAACTAAAGGTTTCCTTTTAATTCTCTTCAACATATTTGTTTTTTTCTTGTCTTTTGCACTGCATACAAGAATCTCTATAAGAGAGGCTTGTAAATCTGCATACGTGAAACGTGACATAACTAAATTCGTAGTTCTTGGCACCTTCTGCATGGCTCTGTTGTACACATTCCATAAACTAATTACAAACAATGTTTGTTAATCGATGTACCAATAAAATTATATTTTATAGTTGCGTGTGACATTTGCATATTACCAATTTTCTGCAAACATTTTCGGTTGCCACGATTGCATGCCATACAGTTTGGGTTGCCACACTTGCATAGCCTGAAAATCGGTGGTCAACATTGCCAGTAGGACAGTTGTATGTTGCCATTCTAACCGACTACGAGGCACACAGAGGCAACACGTATACCAATAGAGCGTATGGATTGCAACGATATCATATGTATATCCTATTTAACCTTTCGTCATAGTACACAGCTTATACACCTACGTAGGTTAAGGTTTTCTTTCATGTCCTTTCGTTCATACCATTCGCCCTGTCAATTTTTCGTTCCCAGCATGGTACACGATATGCACACATTTGTTCCAAAACGTGTTCTGCTCTGCTAAGCATTCTGAAGTTTTTCACACTGGTGTGACTTGCTTTTTATACGTATATGACAAACGTACAGGAATATTTGAACCAGATGCAGCATTTTTATTTCCAAGTAGTGGAATAGGACGATTTATTCCTTACAGAATGATTCACATTGTGCATTGCAAGCTGCATGAGAGAGACTTGATTACTTTCTTGATGGGTCTTCACTTTTTCATAAGGCTTTGGTAAACACGTCATTTATTTGATATCCACCGTCTTTTGACGTAAATATGGCAATGATGCTCAACTGGATGGAAGATAAATGGGGTTCGTTTTTGGCCCGAGTTATAAGTGCCATGAAGATTACCAGCGAAGGCCGTATTTTACCAGTGATAAAGGAAGTTATGAGAACGTGCTTGTATTACGCCAGCATAGTAGACGTGTGCAATGTTTTCCTGCCATGTAAATCACTCTGTCAGGCTCAAATACATACTCAAAGCTGGAGAAAGATTTGTAGGAAAATCTTATTGAATGAGAATGAGAGGAAAACGGATGTAAACATTTTGGACCGAGAAAATATCATATTGTACATATTTCCACAGAACTTGTAAAGATGATAAATTACGAGCAATCCCTGGATTGTAGGACATATAACCACTTGCCGCCTGTTGTTTACAATTTATCAATTCTAACACCGTATTTTCCTTTTAGTTACTCATCTGGAAGGTCTGGAAGGTACTCTAACAAGTTAAGCAAATACTCATCTGTATTTGTGGTGCTGTACTACGAAATCTGCTTATTGAATTTTCTTGATTTCGTTTTATGTTCATGAATAGGAGCATAATGTTTTGCTATCATGGTGCAATGAGATAAACTTGAGTAAAATATATACAAACGGAATGTGGAGAAATCAAAACTTTTACTTTTACTTAGCGAGTGTTGTATCACGGGTTTCAATGTTAGCCTACTTGGAGTCAATATTAAATGACTGTAATTGTCCTGTATACTGTTTTAGTCAGAATGACACCGGTTACCGGTACCCTACCACAGTGCAGTGTGTGGAGAAGCTTATTTTGGTTTCGGTTAAAATTACTCGTGTTATCTAGAGAAGGAAATCAAGCCACGACTTGCAAGTAACTTGCAATTCAAGTTCATTCAAGTTAAGCCATATTTGGTTGCCAACTTGACTTGAATTTTGGGTTCTCAACTTGGCTTGATTTGAAAAAATTGGTCAACTTGAATGGCTTGAAGACGAAAATTAAGGAAAAATTCAAATTTTTCATTATATTTCGTACAAATTGCTTAAAATTTGGAAAATAAAAGGCATAAATTGATTTTTATACTATAAAAAAGCTTAAATACGCATGAATCCCTTTTATGACAGTCAAGGGGCGAAATGTCATTGTGATAGTATGTCACGTTTATTACAGTACTTATCCACGAGTCTACTCGAGTTTAGAAAGATAGTAATGATACTTAGCATAAATGGTGAATTGGGTATATTAATAACGGTCACAAAGCATGTAAAAATATCCTGACCGCATATTTGCAGCTAATTAATTATATCAATACGTTCAGTCAGAGTTTCAGTAAATCCTACATAGAAGCCTAAAGGGACAGCTGTGCTAATATACCATAATAAACGTAACTGTAACGTTATTTCAAGTTGGCTTGACTTGAAATATTTTGGCTTGAACTTGAATTTTCCAACTTGACTTGAAATTTTAACTTGATCTTGACTTGGCTTGATTTTATTCTCTAGTGTTAACGTTAGATCTTTCCAGAACCAAAGACAGTTCCATGTAGCATATTCATGGTTTGGCTAAGAGGCTGATCTTTTATGTTGCATAACTATCTAGCTTTCACCAAATTACCTACCGTAGCTTTTAGTTAGTTCTAATTCTAGGATGTTCTAACTTATAGTGTAAGAAATAAGAATTGACAGTGATATGTTTAATCAATCCTTAGTTAAGAATCTAGCTAGTTTCTAACGTACATACAGTAGGTTTAACTATCTATGGTGACCAATATTGCTCCATACATTTTAAATGGGAGCTTAGGAAAGGATACTCCTTTCCTAAGGAAAAGTTTTCGTTAATAATGACCGTGAGAGTTAGTTTTAAGAAGTCAAGATGATTTAACCTCTGAATGACAATCGCTTAATGAATTCGCTTAGTAACAGAAATGTATGTTGTAGTGATTGAGAACAGAGAAAACGAGTTGTATGTCCACCAAGATTCATACTGGTCCTATAACATTTCCGTCCTCTCCTTCGTTTGATGTTCAGGAAGATGCCCGGCATTCATTATTGACGCAGGTTTATATTCAGCATACAAACATTTGTAAACTACATACTAATCCATAGCTACGTTTGCAAGGAAAGAGGGGTCTTCCGTTGCAAACGTAGCAACATATTATTTAGTTGTTTACAAATGCTTGTATGCAAAATAAATCTGTCAATACTGAATGCCGGGCATATTCGTATAGAGGGGACAAGCATGTGTCTAAAAATACCCACATTTGTCTAGGGTCTTCTTAATCAACCAAAGCAGGTGAAATAGAGATTTATTTAAAATTTATTGATTCCTGTAAAATTTCCTTATGTCTTTTAAAGTTATCTAAACCGGTAGTATAGCAAAGCTACTGGTGACGACAACTCCCCTATGATCCTCCACCACACTCCATTATCTATCCATAGCAGGCGTTTCAACGAACATTATTCAAACATTTTATTATCCTATCAACTATTACCTGTGATTCCCACCCGACGCCCTTTTCTCCATTTCCTATCCATTGGATCATCAATCATCATTAGATATGCATGTGTTTTACGAAAAAATTACGAACATCAAAGGTGAACAAACCAATTATACTCGAACCTGCTGCAAGCAAGCAACGCATCAAATGGTAGCAAGCAATATGGAAAATAAGGAACATTGAAAATTAAGCACGTACCATTTTTCGTTTGCATATACTAAAAGTAAAAGTACATACTTACTAAAAGTATGTCTTTAAATTATGAATAATTTTATTCAAGCTCAATTTACTCATGACTTTCATTTTAATATTTCAAAAATGTAATAATAATTCTTATTTTTAGATGGTCTCTTTTCTCATTTTTAAATGCTATTACAACGAGAATATAGTTGTGTAATGTGCAATTTCCTTAACTCAAAAAAGAATTTCCGAACACAATTTTTATCCGCTTTTGTTGGCACATTTTTTATACAGTTCGCTGCCAGCGTTATTAAACATTTTTGACAAAATCGCATTAACATACTTGCAACGACGTTCATGCAGAAAACGTCATATACTACGTCGTATGTAGAGATCGCATCGTCAACAGCTTGTATGTGCTTTGTGTCTTGAAAAGTTAGAAGTATCTTGTTCTTGAAGTGGACATTTTGGCAAGGGCAGGGTTTTATGCATAAAAAAAATTGAATATTGTATAGCCGCATAATATGCAATACGAAAATACCAATACCAACCGCGAAGCGCGTTTGTTTGGTAACAAATGCTAAGGAACAATTTTTCCAACAAAACACATAGATGAACTGTGCTACACAGTAACACAGTACACATTGTCCACGTTCGTGTTATATTTTTGAATGGATAGAAAGTTGGCTACAAGAAAACCATCTTGGACGTTTTCGGTTTTCTGAAACGAAACAGATAATGTTACGTCTCTGTGGTAGCTTTATCCCTGACTTTTAAGTGAACGCCTAATACGTGAAACGGAAAACGGAATGACTGGAATTCAGGAGGTACGTGCAAAAAGTATTTATGGAAAGATCACATTATGGGTCATACCTAAACATCATCTAAAGTGGTACAAAAATAGTTGTGCGGGATGCTGCTAAGGGAAATATGCATGCTGAAATTATTTTTCCCTTGAATAAGACTCTACATTAAGAGTCAAGTGGATGAGTTTACATGGTAATATCCTTTGCAAAACTCCGGACCTACACAATGTAGTCTTTAATCGATTCCAATCTACTTGGTTTGGACTTTTAAAAAAGGCATTACTTTATTTATAAATAAGACTAACAACAATATTACGTTAACGTACATGCACTGCATACAAGCATTTTAAAACTTTTGAAAGTGACATCATCAAGATTTGATCGAGTTGGAAATTTTCAAGGGTAGTTTTGACAGTGAGATCGATAATATACCGTTTTGATTCTTAAAAAAGGAAAGTCTTTGGGTTGTTGTTCATCTCTATGTGCAATGCCCATAATTTTTAATGAAAATTCGTTGCTAAAATTGGAAATAATAGCTTATTACTTGTACTTTTATAAAAATGGAAGGTGTGACGAGTAGTGCATACTCGGGCTTGTATATAATATTAATATTACTAATTCTATAATACTAATATTAATAAATCATCTTGTAACACATACAGAAATTATTATAAAAAATTCAACACTATGATTGTTGAGAAAACACATGAACAGCTTTAACATAACAAAATACTAGATTAGACACGCTAGAATCGGAGTATTTGTTGATATCTAACTTCACTTCTTTCTAGTGTATTTAAATAGGGTATGTTTGAAACCAACACTCTACTAACCTTGGATTCTTTATCAATCTCATCAGAACAATATTTGTATCGATATTTTGGAAGGAGTGTCGTAACCATGTCCTCTGCATAATAATAAGATAATAATAAGATAATAAGTTTAGATCTTACAACTTTAAAAATTATTATAAAAAATTTAACACTATGATTGTTGAAAAAACACATGAACAGCTTTAACATAACAAAATACTAGATTAGACACGCTAGAATCGGAGTATTTGTTGTTATCTAACTTCACTTCTTTCTAGTGTATTTAAATAGGGTATGTTTGAAACCAACACTCTAACCTTGGATTCTTTATCAATTTCATCAGAACAATATTTGTATCGATATTTTGGAAGGAGTTTCGTAACCATGTCCTCTGCATAATAATAAGATAATAATAAGATAATAAGTTTAGATCTTACAACTTTACTGTGGGTACTCAATCTCAATTTCAAAATGGATTAGTTCAGATTTCATATTATTCTTGAGAATGATATTTAACTATACTAATTTTATAACTAACTTTACCTTCCTGGTAAATTTCTATTTTCCTTCTCTCGAAGGCGCAATGTTCCTGGCTAATAGCATTAAAACCGTTCCTAAATCCACGCAACAAAACATGTAACCTTCTCAAAACTACAGTGTGGCTGTTTGTAGATTCGCATTTCCATTAAAATTACAGAAAATCAACTAAAATCTGATGGCTACAACTAGGTAGGCATAATCTTGTAAACCCCCAAAATTTCTCGTCAGTCGGACTCAAAAATTTACCAATAAACCCAATCAGCATTACCCAACAGTTAAGATAAGATACTATAAGCTTTAAATATTTCTTCAAAATTCCTTTTCATATCCTCTTTTGATTTATTCCGTTTCTTTTTTATTCATATCGTCCTTCTTCCACTTCCTACTCCATTCCTTCCTCCTTCTTTTCCTAGGGCGATTTTCTCCGGAAAAAGTTTCCCGTCAGCTAGGCCAACAATATTTTGTTTCCCTGGCTACAATAACTACAACCCTGCCATTTTATTGCATTCTAGCAACACTTGCGTCAATGTTTATGACATAATGTATTGAAGAATACATGAGAGAAAACATGAGGAAAAACGGAAAGATGGCAAGTTGGGTTAATGAAAGTTATAATTAAAATTCAATAGTAATCAAAACTACATAACTTACATACATCTTATAACAAGTGACTTATATAATACAGTAGTTCACTATTTTCCCATACTTGTCGAGTATTTTTTTTTACATCAAACGTGTTTATTGCTAAAAGCATCGCCGCTTACATTTACATTCATCTAAGACAAGAAATAGTTATCATCATAAGAACGAGCATTAAACATAAGCTTAACTGTGCTTTGACATATAGGTTGCATCCCACCCAATTCGTCTCTACATTGTTCTTGTCTCCCACGCTTTCACTAGATCTCTAAACAAATTTCCGTCTATAATCACACGCCTGATTTTCATTTATGCACTACTATATGTACGTACGTACTACGTACTGAATGGTTGACAAATTGTTGCCTGTGAACTTTTTTGCTTTTTGTTACATCATTTCCTTTCCCTACTACACACGCATCTCACAACATTTTTCTGTCGCTTCTCGATAATCCTTTTCAGCTTTCCGCTAATCTCTCGAAGCAAAAGCTTCCTTTTTACAATTTTCACAAGAGGGATGTTGTTCTTGTTTGCCATTCATAGGTAGCTTTCGTGGTAATGCATACAAGAACGGAGGCACTAATACAACTAGATTGCCTTTACAGTCAAACCAACATACGTTGTACCAAACTTAATTAAATTTTCTACCATTCTCCATAATACACATACAATATAAATGATGTTATTTACCACTACAGTGACAACAACAATCTAAAAACTTTATTAATACCTCGCTCGTATTCCCAGATGATTTTTAATTCTCTTCATTCATACAAACCGAATACGTTTTCATTGAGACATCCCTATCTGTACCAAAATACTACCCAATATATGTCTAAAATTCAAAGATAGTATCAACTTATAAATTGTTTTTGCGGTATCTTATTGTATTTACGCCAACAATTCAACGCTTATCCACGTTTCTCGTTGAACAAACTGCGGGGAAAGCATGCTTGTTATTTGTAAACTGGAGTGACGCGGAGCATTCTCGCTTACAAGATAAAAGCTTTTATTGGCCTTGTTGCATTCAGGCAAAATAAGAAAGTGATGCGCTTAAATTCAGAGTGTTATCATATACTGTGACTTATGAAAAATACATTGTATGGAAAGAATTTATAACATAGTACAAAAGCGCTACAGAATTGTTTGAGTAAACAAGGTATCTAAATCTAGCACTTGCCATTCATTCGTAGGTAGTGTGTGTGTTTGTGTGAGCTGAAGGAAAGGTTGAGTCTGATAAAGAAATGCGAGAAACTAGTGACTGTGCATATGCACTCTTGAGAAAGCCCGCAAACGGCGAATACGCAGCTCACTCATGACGGCGACATAATGCAAGCTAGCGTCCTGTATTCAACCTAGGTAAAAACTATTACGTACGAAGAGCACTTAAGTACGAATGCCTTATATTGGCCAAGTGCCAGTCGTCTGGAGAATGTGGAGCTGAGAAAAGCGGAGCAAAGAACATTAAAGTGTGACTAAGCGACAACTAGTCTGCGGCTTTTCCCGTTTCCTCAACCGATTCAGTCGTTTCAACATTTAGTTCATACCTAATAAAATAATACGTACTTACTACTTTACCACACTCAACAGGAAGAAAGCCTTAAGCTTGTCAGATCCTTGGACGTAGACATTTGTATTGTTAACTTGTCTGTCCTCTTTGGGTAAAAACGAAATGAACAAACAAGAATGGGGTATTGCGTGACATAATTTTATAGTCTCGACTCTATATCAATGTTGATTATTACTATTTTTCATTTTTCCTCCTCTCGTGCTTAACCCTTTAACGAAGGTTTAATGTTTAATTAGCAATGAAATTAAATTGCGTGCTAAGTGTAAATGCATTATTATTAAAGTGAAAGCAATTATAGTTTTATCGGCAGAATAAAGCAAGAGAAAGAAGGTTTCAAGATCCTAGTGTACTTTATTGCACGTTTGGGGAATCCTAGTTACTTTTATGTGTATGTTGAAAACGAACACTAAATGTTTAAATAGCAGGATTAATTTTTACGGACTTTCATCATCGGAATTTTCACTTAGGGACTTATATTACTACAAACTAACATATTAAAAGTACCTGTCTCCGTTTTTTGCACCGCACTAAAGCCTAAGCTACAACAACATTATCGCCGTTAAGAAACGGAAAGTCGGCTTTGTCATTAGCAAAACAAGTGTAAGTTGGTAATAAAAAATTAACCACTTTTACTTTACTTTTCTCTTATGACAAGGAACATACCTTTGAACAAGATAATCACAAACATACACGATTCCATTTTAAATTAAGAGCATTAAGTACAAGCACGGCCCATGTATGCCTTTTCCTCCTTTTCAAGGATAGGTAAAGTCTATAACACAATGGTAATTAGTAATTTAATTTAATAATTTATGATGGTCCAGTCTCAATTTGAATAGAAGTAATATAACATCAGTGTGTAATTTAGGAGTGAACGAAAACTATCAAGCTATTACTCAGCTGCAAAGGTGACTTTATAGCAGCGTAATTTCATCAACGCTGTTTTTATATTTAATCTAGCGCCTTATTGAAATATTGAATCTTTTAGGCTGCTCTATAGCTTAAACTACGAAAAAACATTAGACAAAGTGTGATTAGGGCATGAAAGTTGAACATTGAAATTTTCGGATTTCAGGAGGTTGTCCCCTCATTATACAACGTTGTCACCTTTAACAGTGAATAGAGGGTTTGCGATTGACCTTGTGTGTGACCATTTAGTACATATCATTGACGACTATTATGCAAAATCAGGATTATAGTTCCATAAAATATTGTGACTGTGATGTTGGTACTTGAGAATATCTAATAGTATCCATCTTGCTGATTACTTGTCTGGGTTACACGATATCTAGTACATCATGGAAAATTTAAGTTGGGACGACGATAACGGTCCCGTTACCGAGCTTTACTCCATCGGAATACGGGAAAGTAAAGAAAATGCTGAAACTTTAGGAAGTTTTTTAGGAATTGGTTCTCCTAAAGAAGATTATTCCATTGACAATATCAACCTAAATCAAGATCACATGTCTCCTTTGGAAGGTAATGACAACTGCTCCAGCTGTGATTATTTTCATGTAAATGAACTTTACAAAAACTCAAATAATGATACAATTAACGGAACGACAACTGGACAGGAACAAGAGGCTGACACAGGCTTATATGTTATGCCGTGGTCTATCATTATTCTTTGGTGTTTTCTTTACGGGGGAATTTCGGTGGCTGCTCTTATTGGAAACACGCTTGTCATGTGGGTGGTTGCGGTAAGTGAAACCTATATATATTCTAATTCTAACTGTCTAGATGTACACCGTGTAGTACACGTATTGATATTTCATCGCTTTTTTAAATAGCAGTAAAGTATTTATATATGCTAAAAATTTACATGTGCACGACTTTGTAATATCTAATAATTCTGTAATAACTTTCTTTTTGTTGTGCCCTACTTGAACTTTATCATGCTACCTTAAAATCCTCTTTAGCTTTGTTAATGTTATAAATTACAAACTTCTATTTGAATTTATAACATTACAGCATTCTTAGATTTTATTAAGCTTAAATAGAAAAATACATTAAGTGGTTTCTGGAGAAAAGTGAAGAAAAGAATGATATTAGTTAGATTTAATCTGAAATAGTTCAACTTGAAATAAAGGTTGCTGCTCTGTAAATTTGCAAATTGTTGAAATCATTAAAAGAACCGTTGTGCGTTTTGACCGTGCAGCACATTTCTTTTTTGTCCAAAATTATGTAATTGTATGCGAGAGACGAAACAGTAAAACTAAGCTATAATGTAGTACCAAGTCTGACAAACTTTGCCTACAATTTGCCCCATTGTAATAATGGGGTAGACTGAAACATCGGGTTTGTTATTAAGTATTCATAAATACAATCATACAAACTTTCTGCTAAGTCAGGTGCGACGAAACCATGTAAAATTAGAATAATGATTTGCCCGTAGTTTCCTTGTTGAGACCAGTTTTAACTTTCCATTTTGATGATTCGAACTAGAACATTGATTAAGTAGACAGATTATGCATACAAAAGGGCATACCACATACCAACAAACGACATTTTTAGTGTATTTTATAATGGCTACAAATAAAGTGCTTTCCACTGCATCATTATGTTGGCGGGTCTATTTATTTTTTCAATATCAACGAAATGTAGCAGTTTATAAACAAGGAACAGACCCCGTAAAAATGTAACTCTGCATACTCTGCAATACAGTCAACACTGCCACAACTACAAGTCGTGAGATTCATCATCAGACTTTAACTGGCACTTGTTTTTTTCGGGTTGACAGGTTTCCGTACAAAACAACTATTTTTGGGTCTAGGCCCGTTCCCCCGAGCCCGGTTCCCCCCAAGGATACAGTTCCGCCTGGTCCTTGTTCCCCCAGGTCTTGTTCCTCCCAAGCCATGTTCCTCACAGGCCTTGTTCCCCCCAAACATTATCTCATAATGGCCCTTAGACCATCAAATTAATAAAT
>JAHZNB010001714.1:0-10471 GCA_027744295.1 Callyntrura guangdongensis
ATTTACTGTTAACCAGGCGTTTGACAACCCCTCCAAATATTGATTTTTGATCGTTGACATTGAAATTAGATTTCTTTTTTTGTCTTATTTGTGAAATTTTATGAATTGCGTCAATAATTGCTTCGTTTGAAATATTTTCAAATCGTTTAGGTACTGCTACGTTATCCATAATTGCTTGCTATTTTTAAAAAATTATAATAGGTGAACTGGTTTTCTCAAATTCTAAATGTGTACTAAGCGGTTGAGTTATTTTGACTGGCTCTCTTGCATTATTAATAAGCGAATGTTAATTATTGCGACCAGGTTGTCCGTCTGTCTTTTAGTTTGTTGTTCCGTGCGCTTTTTTACACGCAATGACGCTAGGTCTAAAAACCAATGATCCGAGTGGATAGACGTTTAACGTCAAAAATAGGAACATGCGAGTGTTTATTTGATTTTGTTCAAGGTATTTTTCGTTTATTTTTCTTACATTGGCTTCTTCACTATGTCATTTATTTCAAGGCTTCGATGTTTTGTTTTGAAATTCTAAGAAAAATACTATTATGACAATAGTCAATTACTTGACTTGATCATATATTATGAGCATGCTTAAAAGTATACGATGTGTGGTGTAATAATAGCTACGATCCAGTCATTAACTGATAGCGTGTAATTTAATTATGTCAACATCCTTACTATATACCCATCTCAATGACAAATTTATGGGAGTAAATACGAATTTTTAACATGTAATACGAGTCTTAAGACTTATTTGAAAACACCTATAATCTAGTCTTATTGTTGGTTAATCAGTCCTTTAAAATGACTCATTAACATCGATATTTCCTCTATTTATAAAGGTTTTTTGACCGCAATGTGCATGCGCATAATAAAAACTTTTTATTTATTTCATATATCAATTTAGTAGATGATGATAGTTGTAATGAAAGTAACAGTAGCTATTTTTCAACCGGCTTCATTGTCGGCATCAACACAGTTTGTGAATTCAATAAATCACGGATCTCAGAAATGTAGGAGCATTGATGTTTTGAATATTTATATCTTATTTGTAAAGGATTTTTTATCCCTCCACTTAAAATGCCATCACGGAATAGGCGGTGTAACTGGTTTTGTAGGGGTGAGTCGGACAGGGGTTTTCAGTGTCCGTGTCCGAATGTGTCTGAAAGATTTTGATTCTCATATGTCCGAATGTGTCCGAAACCCTGAAAATTTTGTCCGTGTCCGAATGTGTCCGAAACCTTACAATTTTGACGGAAGATACAAGAAATAAGCCGTTTTCTCGACGATCCCCCCTGCAGCAAGTGCATAAAATACTAATTTTTTTGTTCCATCGAAATATCGCAAGAAATGCAAAAGTTGTTTTAGGAAATGTGTAAAATAGGTGGTACTGAATGCATATCTTCTCTTGGAGAAGCAACCTTTTTTTACGTTGTTGCCATTGAATTTGGTTGCTATATCCAAGGACGAGGGTTATCGTGACCTTCGGTCACGAAAGAACCCGGCCTGATTCGAGCTGTGCTCGAATCAGGCAGCCGATACAGAAGCAAAAATACATATTTGTAACGACCTTTTAATAAAATACATTAATAATGGTGCACAGTAACGATATTTTATGTTTTTCTACCTTTTCTGCTTCTTTTCCTCCATTATCTCCATGAAACCACCGCTCATTCGTGGGGTTTGCACAGTACAGTGCATGTCGAAGCTCAATTAACTCGTCATTCTTCTCCCATAGTGTTCCTTGATTTTCCGTATAGTATTGTATTAGCTCGCGAAGTGTCGTAAACTTTCCCCCTCCGTGTAGATCAAATTCTTGTGACATTAGCAGAGTTATCTATCTGTAAATGAATTTGAAAAACCACATACTTCAGATTAACTAACCCAACTCAAACCTCGCAAAGAGAGAGGTAATAAAAACCTGAAAGCGTAGTGCTGCGGATGTATCTCTAGTTGAACGAGTCTCTCGTGGACGGCTGAGTCCCTGAGTGTCAGCCTCTCCATGAGTAGCTCCATCATCCTCTTGATCCCAGACACAGAGTTATCAAGCGACCTGATAAAAAAGTCCCTGATCTCCCCCATTAGGTTCGTAAACAGGATAGAAAGTGTCAGCTTCCGCAAATTCCCTCCATGTGACGTTCGGGTCATTCGCCAAAGTGTAAATCGGCCCAATGATCTCGTTCATCCCCTAACCATAAGACTGACCGGGATTTAGTTTTGCATACAGAAAGAGTATGCGCTCCACAATCTCCCAGTGAAACTCCCCTTCGGCAGACACGGTCACAGTCATTATTCGACTGTTGTTGTTGTTGTTGTGTGTGGTGAGAATTTTCCCCACCACCGTCTTGCTCTACACTCCTTTGCTTCCCAGAACTACCGCAGCTGCTCTGTTTCCCAATCGTTTTTGTGACGCCTAGTCCTTTCCGAATAACACTACTAGACTCGAGAACACACGACTGCACTCGTAACACTTTACAATCAAACAATGCGATTATTACCACGGGTAGTGGTTATTCGCCCCTCCCAAACTGCTTCTTCCAGCCAGTCGGTGGCGACAACAGTGTCGTCGACCGGTGCCTCCTCGTCTAAGAGGCGGTTTCTCCCCTCCCGAAACAGACACTCCGGGATTTTTTTATAGTAACAAAAAGCTACTGCGGTGACGACGACGATGACGAGGATGATGATGATGACGAGGGCTATAAGGACCCGAAACCACCCAGAATTGGCGGTTACGGGTGGTGGTGCGGGCGTGAAGGGTGGAGGTGGTGATGGCGGGCAAAAAGAGGATGACGAGGGGGGAACACAATGCTGTTGCTGTTGGCACACAGGAACACCGTCACACAAACGGTCTCTTGTGGGGTCCCACAGTAAACACAATTGTTTTTTGTGCAATCAAGGCACGTTTTAAACGTGCACAAACCCTCCACGAACCCCACAAGAGCACAAAAAACAAACAAAATTGTAAATTTAAAAAATATCATTTTTTTAAATGACAGCTGCATGGAGAAAACGTATACAATCATTTACCACAAAACCACAAGTTATCTAAGTTCATTCAAAATATTGCCACCAAAACGAAGCAAAATAAAGTTATTGTATTTCAAATACCAAGTTTTTTGCACAAAAAACACAGTCAACGGTTCAGTTGTCGGATTCATAAAAGTTAAACTGATCTGGCTGATGACGATTCTGGTGACTTGTACAACACTTAACTAAGCGTTTAATTTTAGCACTTTATGGAGTTGTTTACATTTCACGCATTTTATGAGCTGTAAAGGATAATATGACGTGTATGTACGTACGTAGTAGTGTTGAAAATAGTATACATTATTAACACTAACAATCATAAAGGTATTTTTTAATATCAGAAACTAATCTTTCTCTTCTTTATAACGTCTTAGTATAGTGTAAGTTCTTAAATGCGTTAATTTTGGTCTAATTATCACCAGTAACTAACTCCAGCTTAAAAACTTGCCTCAGCAGAGGAAAATAAAGAATTCTACATGATATTTTTGCAGCACTAATTACAATTTCCTCAAGGGAAATTTTTGTGAAACTGAAAAAATTAAAATAAAAAAAAATTGGAAGAAGTGGAGATGGTGGTGCGACAAATAACTAAAGTATACTGGTTCACATGCTTACTTGTTGCTTTGTGAAAAAACAGTAAGAGAAAGGCAATGCAACAAGTAAGTATGTGAACCAGTATACACAAGTACGCCGAAAAAGATGCCACACACACACACACACACAAATAGTAGAGAGAGAAAAAATTGCTTGCCTTGCCAGCCAACCAGCAGCCTTGTTGCATCCACCATTTTCGCACCATTATAGAATGGTTTCGCCGATTGGCTGGCAAGGCAAGCTACTCTTTCTTTCTTTAGCATGCCACTGTTCTATGTACTTGAACATTGTAGTCGGGCTTATATAAAGTACAACGAACAGTGGCATGGTGAAGAGTAGTGCTTTGCGGTGGTGTGGAAAGCTTGCTTTCCAACTGGACACTGGCTGCTAAACCCTCCCGTGAACATTCCTTATCTCATTTGGAAACATTACTGGAGGGTTTTGCACCTCAGCTGTTATTTCCACCAATCTTCTCCTTCTTATAATAGTAAAGGTGATATAAAAATGTGATAAAATTTTATGTTTTAAATTATGTTTATTTTTTAGTGTAGTTCGAATAAACAAGAATTTATTATTATTGTTGTGCATTTGTTATACCTACATCAAAATGGTAAAATAAACAATTACAGCATGGTGGGAGTTAGGGGGTAGTTCGGCATGGTGGGAATTGGATATGGTGGCGGTTAGACGCAGGTGGAATTTGGACTTGGTGGCAGTTAGACGCAGGTGGCAGTTGTGCTTGGTGACAGTTAGACGCAGGTGGCAGTTGTGCTTGGTGACAGTTAGACGCAGGTGGCAGTTGTGGTTGGTGGCAGTTAGATGCAGGTGGCAGTTGTGCTTGGTGGCAGTTAGACCCTGGTGGGAGTTGAGACTGGTGGCAGTGGGCATGGTGGCAGTTTACAGAGGTGGCAGTTAGACCATTGGTGGGAGTTCACCATGGTGGCATAACGCCTGCTACGACTAAACAGAAATTAGTGGTTTACGTTAATTCCACATTATTTTCCAACTTGTGAAAGTCGTGCTTATTTCTTGAGCATCGGTTGGAGGTGTTTGATTTTGATTGATGGAATGGTTTTATTTTAGGTGTTTATGTGACACAGCCACTAATACAAGTACGTGCAGAATACAAGACTGTGTGTGAGTATACACAAGTGAAGAAGCAAGATTTACCACAACACGGACTCAATGAGACTTAGAATATGGTTTTTGATAAGAAACTCACCTAATAGAAAATATTAGGTTTATACAGTATGTGAATGATACTTAGTTGTAGGAATTGAAGCGAAAATTATCATAGCGATTGTATAATTTATTTTTATTTTCCGACAACCTCCCTCAACAAATTTGAACGTCTTCAATAAAACGGCTTACTGACCTTGATGATTTTATCACATCTAGGCAGGTACAGGAAACATTTTTAATTCACTGAAACATTAACACTTTAGTAAAGTGCGTACATACATGCATACAAATGGATCAAATTTCTGTTAACTGGGTGGTCATTGGTCATTGTCTGCGTTTAGGAATGTATCAAGCCTATGGAACTGCCTAAAGCCACCCCCCATCAGTCTTCATCACTGGGGTCCAAAATCCGGATTGAAATCGAGGATGACGTATTCGCAAATCAAGGAGGTACAAATGCCTTTTCATTTTATTCAACTGGTCCGGCAGGAGGTCCTTCCCTTGTTTGAGGCTATATTTTATATGTTCTTGCAGGCCACAAATGAACACCTTGAGATGGTCCAAGTAACTTTGGCTGACTGTTTAGCATGCAGCAGGGGCATCACCTCGGCTGAGAGCGTGGTCATTTTTCAGTAAAGTCCAGACGAACTTTATAGGATTTTAGAGCTCAACAAGGCGTCAAAAGTAAGTAGAGAGAGAGCGAGAGAGATGTTACCGTAGTAAAAGAATTATAAATTTAAAATGCCGTACGGTTTTAACCCTCACTGCCGTAAATATTCCAAATAGGACAATAAGACGATTGTCAGTCTAGGAGTACAAGCAGTTTTGTCCATCTAATATATATGAAATATCTTGTCAAGAAACATGTGAAGGATTAGCAGGTATAAGAAGAAAAGCTACACCAAAATTATTATAAAACAGAGCTTAATAGCGTGACAATGGCGTCATTTTTAAATTTAATTTGTCTTGCACGATTATTTACTGAGCTTGGAGCCGACTACACAACTGTGGTCACTATTGCGGAAGACTTGTCCTTGCTCGAGAGTTTTAGGAAATTTGAAAAAGCCATAAAAATGGCAACACTCCGCTTCTCACCGGTGTTTGTCCAGGTGAGATCTTTAGGGTGATATTTAGAAACGACACTTGATACCAAGTACACAATATATTATACATAATCACTTGGTCAATATTTTTTTTTAATTTAGGATGGATTTGCTACAGTGAGAAGCTGCACCAACATGCCTTACCCAAAATCAGCCGAGTTAAGTCTCCTCAACAGATCATAGGCTCACTCGTAAAGCTATCATTAGCTCGTTATCACGTTTCTCTAATGTCCTGCTATGATCGCAAGTTGGAAGCATCCCGAACCGATTTTTTCTTAGAGGAGTACCGAGCCAAAGAGGTGGACGTAGTGATCACGCCTATTGAATTGGAACAAGTATTTTTCACTCAAAACAAATCATTGGCAGATTTTCCAAGGGTGCCGCTGGTTGACTTCTTTTCGGCGGCGGAATTAATAGGTACTCCCGTGTCGGGATATCAAATGATGGGTCATTACGGATCAGGTTCGGGTGGTTACGCGGAATATGTTCTGAGAAATATGGCGGCATCTTTGGGAAAGGAAGTGATGGGACACGTGAATTGGAAAGTATTTTGAAATGGTCATGTCATGTAATGATGCTGTAATACAATTTGGAAATATAATTTTACTTCAATTTGTAGAAATCCGGACATTGCTGAAGCAAGTTTAGATACCGGAGAGTGAAAACAGATAAAATTTTGTGCCGCCACAGGATTTCAGAACATTCAGACGTTAGTTCGAATACTAAAAGCAAAAACTTCCATGCCGCATTACGTCGAAATTATGGCGTGTCCCACAGGTAGTTATAAATAGTTATTAAAAAAATCGTTGTTTAAACATAAACTCTGGTCTCCTAATGAAACATGCTCTCTAACAGGTTGCCTTAATGGCGACGCCCAGGTACGATCAGAGGGCACGCAGAGTCGGGAACTTGCTTTCAAGTTGGAACAAGATTATAACCGCTTACACCAGGCAACCTCCTTATCACCCCCGACGCCTGCAGAAGACGCTTCACCGGTACTACAACTTTACAATTATCTTCAACAAGATGAGCAGCTCTTCAGTCACGTGCTATTACACTGAATTACACGCCGTGGAGCAGTCCAACTTTGGAATGAAGTGGTAGAGCAACCGCAGATATCTTCAATACACCTTTTAAAAAACAACTCGAGTCAGGACACTTTTAAGAAGCGTAGAACTAAATTATTGACGAACCTTCACAGCTGATTAAGAAAAAGGAGAAAGGCCACAATGTTTAGGAGAAACGCCATACTACATCAAATAAAATTAATAGATGTTTACTTATAACAGTTATTTGTATGTACGCACAAAAGAGAAAATGAATAGGACGACGACGTCCACAAGCATGCTAAAAGATGGGAACTGACTAACCAATTCGTTCGTATCAAATAAAATTTAGGACAAGGAACTTTGTGTTGTACGCATATTCCTGAACAATTATAAATCCTTGATTTATAACAGAATATCTATAACAAGCAAATAAAATCGAATCTGTATCGTCATCGTATTGAAAATAGACAAAGTTATTACAATACCAGTTTATTCGTATTGTTTGGTTATAAAATAAAAGTCATAAACTACTACATTTACGTTTGAGTATAATTAATTTTAACTAACATTAACTATACACTTAAACAAAGACTGAGATACGAAGGCAATGTCAGAAATGTTACGACGATTTTTGATAACAGCTTCGGTTGTTAGTACATATATGCTTTTTCAGTAACTATATCAACAAATATCCGTCACGAACTGACGAACGCTCATGCAGAATATCATGAAGAACGAAATCCTGGCCTTCCGAATGCAACAATAAGATTAAGTGGGCCAGAATTCCTCTCCAGAATACGGCTTGAGTAACATATTATTAGAAAAGCACATGATCTCTTTCAAACGATATCTTCTAATCTGCTTCTGCACGAAAGTTCGTGACGAGATATTCGTTACTAGAACCGTCGGAAAACTTCTGACATTGCCTTTGTAATGTACAAAGCTTACATTACACTTTGTGCAGACAGGTAAAATTCATTTTTAGTTTTTTGCAGGCACATAATCTTACCAAATAATCTTTAATTAAACGATTGAACATTGGTAAACAAGAAACAGGTTAACATAAGGCACAACTACTACTAGTTTTACTCACTATAATTATTATTGGAAAAGAAAGTACGACTTAATCGGACGCTGTCAAAGTGGAGGAAAAGACGGACGCTTGCGGTGCATTCATTTCGTTTACAACATTTTTGATTTGAGTTTCTTCAAAATGTTGCTTTGCTCCAGGGCTGCCTTGCGTTTTCGCTGAAAAGCATAAAGAAAAATTGGATTGATAATTAATGTCAGAGAAGAAGGTTGAAAGTGAATGATACCGGGCAGAATGTTTGCTTTGATTAGGCTGACTTACGCTGGGAAGGTCCAAGTCGTTTACGGCCAAGGATGCGGCTAGACTACTAGCAGCAGCTGCGGTGGAAGAAGATCGTCCCGGACCGCCAGTTTCAAATGATTGAACCAAAAGAGAAGCTTCCGCGAGTAACTCCAAAGGAATGTCCATTTTTAGGCCGGTGAGAGCTTCGAACTGGTGGACGATGGACTGAATTTCCATGTCACACGCGGCCAGCATGGATTTCAGTTCGTATAGTAGCACAATATCTGAGCGGAGCTCGTTGAAACCGATCACAATTTCGTCTGTGGGGACTTGAATGATGTCGACGTGAAGTTTTTGAAGAATTAGTTCCAGAGCTTTGAGCTTTTTTTGACCCACGCTGCCTGGAAGCTTCATTTTTTGACTGCGAACAAAAGCTCCGGCAGTTTTGAACTCCGGCCACTTTATACCCTGAAAAATTTCTGGAACACTGGTTGAACCCATGCTGTCACGTCCACGAAGTGTTTGTAAGGCTTTCCCCGTCTTCTTCTTGGCAGAAATGATGGAAGCGCGACGTGATTCTGCGGGGTTCTTTTTGTGTAACAGGCCGCTAATGCCTGGAGTACCGGGAGGGGGCATGAGGATGTCCGCTGAGGTACCGGAGTCGGCAGCAGTAATAAGTTTTTGTAGGTCTTGAGTCTTCTTGTCTCTTTCTCGTTTACGGGCTTCAATTTTCTTGATTTCAGCCCGGAGAAACTCTTCTTCTTCGACTTGGTCAGGGGTGCGACTCCACAATTTGTTCAGCTGGTCCTTCCGACGACGCTCATGTTCGGCGTCAAAATTATAAGGCTTGGGAGGATCTTGACTGGGATCAACACGGAGTCTGTTGATTACGTTAGCAATGCTATAGTATCGTTCCTTCAGGTCCTCTATGGATTTAGAGCCGTAAACCTTAGGTTCCCATCGATCATGTACAATTGCAAAGCGGAGATTAAACCTTCGACAAAGATCAATCAAATGGTCGGATTCAACGCGGGACCATCCATCATTATCGAGGTGCGTAGCGTACTCAGCGTCAGAGTAATTGACAACCACGGGTTCCTGCAAATTAATCGGCGGGCGTATCATTCAAAAAATTCACAAATACAAAAGCTTGACAAGTCAGAGTTCTTTCTTACTTTATTAAATTTAGCAAATGGATAATCTTTTGGTTCATCCGTGACCCTTCTCCAATGATAAAATACAGCAACATCTTTCCTCGCTGGATTGGTAAACGGTATCCATTTCCAAGGACGCACTTTCTTTGCGCCTAATTTCAACTTTTTCTGGTAACCTCCTCCTTGACTATCCACCGGATACAACGGGGCCAACTCATCAAATCTTTTTCCACCGTCGGCACAAAGTAAAGAGTACAATTCTCGGTGCATTCCTTCTGGCCGTTTTGGAGTAAATTCCTATGAATCGAATAATTATTGCATTCTATAATAGCCACCTGAAAATTTGTCTTGCAAAAATTAAACATGTCATTAATGTGTAAATTATTTGACTGTCTACTTTGTTAACTTTACTTTGCTCTTACCTTGGCTTTGGCAGATCCCCTCTTTCTCCCCACTCGTTTTACGCCTTCAACATCTTCATGTTCCAACTGTTCGGCACCATCCTGCAAGTTCAAAATCTCTCGAACGTCATCCATCCTCCAAACCAAAGTTTTTGAACTTTATCCTTTTTACACTTAAAATAATTTGCAGATCGAGCGGCCCCAGACGATTATGCCAAGAACAGATGCTAATTTCTTATAATTTCATATATAGCTAGCAATCCGTCAAAGCAATATTACTAAATGGTAAAATAGACACCCAACTTGTCTTGAAAACAAAAAGCAATACAATAATTTACTAGTAATCTCAACAAAAGAAACACATAAAAAGCTACATTTACAAAACGCGGTAACTGTCACTGCACCCCATCGTTCAATGCTACAAGGAAGGAGTAAGAGCGGATGCAGATACGACCAGACCTGGGCAGGACACCGGTGTCCGGTGTCCCTCATTGAAGTCGGTGTTCTGGTGTCCATTATTGAAGTCGGTGTTCTGGTGTCCATGATTGAAGTCGGTGTCCTGGTGTCCGCACAGGTCTGGTCGCGACAGTGCAGAATCTGCTGGAGTACACGGGAGCGATGTCTATGGTTGCTCACGGAACAGTTATGGTTT
>JAHZNB010001715.1:0-10046 GCA_027744295.1 Callyntrura guangdongensis
GTGAAAGGAGAAAGGGGAGACCCATCTGATGTGGTGTGATATGGATTATTTTAGTGTAATTCGGTGATAATTACGAAATCGTTTTAATTTTTTGGTTAAACAAGTGTTCTACATTTGGGGATTTTTTTACATTATATAAGTTTTTAAGTATAAAACGGAATTGAGATTTAAGAGGAAGCAGGGTGTTTGCTAAGTCGCTAAATACATTATATACATGGGACGGTAATATCCATTTAAATACTAATTTTGTTTAAACATTAATAAAGTTCGTTTAACTTTCTCTTCGCTAATAAAAAATCTACTTAAAATTAATACTAATAACAGGCTTTAAAGCGACATTTTCATAATGGCGTAAAAGTCATGGGATTATCATCATATGAAGTAAGCTTCACGCCACATTATAAAATGCAAAATGGACATTCAAGTAAGTTATTTTCTAAGCAAATTATTCGTTGTTTTATTATCTTAACAGGTCTGGTAGAAAAACAGGTAGCATTAGTGGCGGACACGTGAGTATACCAATGGCTAGTGATAACAGCAGTAGCAGTAGCACGCGTTCTGCGGGTGAGTGGTAAAAGTTGTGAAAAGTTATCAAGTTTTAAAAGGAGTTACAAAGTAATAAATAATAAAATTAATATTCGTGATGATAAATAATTATTTTCAGATCGCACGCATATGAAGCGCCGTAAACGGGGACAATATCAGAAAATTCCGCCACAAAGTGCTAAGAACATTCCCCGACTAAAAAAGCTAAAGCTGTGGTTCCTCACCTTATTTTACCACTATTCCTTGAACTACGACTACGTAGTAGACACCCTCCTTGAGCCTCTTTTCTGGATAGTCGACCACCTTTCCCAAAGTCTCGGTCGACTTTTTGTATCCGCAGTAGTCATTCTAGTAGCCTCGATCGTGGTAATTGCCCACGTTCTAGGGATCCCCTTCTGGACTGCGAAAAGTCCCATAATAACCGGATTCCTTGCTGTAGTAGGATACTGGAACTTGATCAACTTAGCGTTCAATTTCTACAAAATAGCCACAGTATCTCCAGGTGTGCCCATAGATCAAAAACTTCTTGCCGGGTGCACCGTCACCGTGTGTAAAAAATGTATCAATCCCAAACCCCCGCGGACTCATCATTGCTCTATTTGCAACCGCTGCTATTTGAACATGGACCATCATTGCCGTGAGTTTAAAATAAAACTGCGCAACTAATGCCGTTGTTTGTTTTTCTTAAATCCATAAATCTGTGTAACATGCTGTAAAAATTACTTTTTATGTCTAGCTTGGGTAAACAACTGTGTCGGCCACTTTAACCGCAGATACTTTTTCTTGTGTATGTTTTACATTGTAAATGGCTGTTTATACGTGATGCTTTTTGGAGTCGAATTGGCATTTCGTCAAATTATCATGGACCAAAACGTCTTCTCGCCTTGCTTCACAAACGCAACGTACTTCACTGACGAGGAACACGGGGAAACAGTTGATCCCTCGGTAGTGTTACCCACCAACGGTCAAACACTAAAATTCGACGAGGGGACCCTCTTACCTTCCCCGTCATTAGAGAGCAGTCCGGTCAACTCTACAGTTTTTTGTGAGAAAGCAGACGAAGCACACTTGTGGCTAGGATGGATTGTCACCAAGCAGGCTGTTCGCCTTACTATATTTTATGCGGGATTTTTGTGCGTGGGTGGGTACAAAAAAAACGAGTTCTAAAACCTGTTTAGTATTTACGTTTTGTTTTGACCTTGAAGATAAAATACTTACAAAGATGTTTTCAAACATTTCAAAGGTGCATCTCTTGCCCTTGGGGGTCTGTTCCTGTGGCACGCAAAGCTCATAACAAATGGTGAGACAAGCATTGAATATCACATAAATCGCGCAGAAAGGAAGAAACTGGGATCGGTAATATGTCATAAACAACTGAAAAAATAAACCTTGTTGACATACCCGACTATTAAACCTTTTTAACAAAACTAATTTCATGGTCGTTTTGCTGCTTTGCAGGCATTTGTAAATAGATATGACATGGGTAAAATGAAAAACTGGAAGTTATTTTTTGGACTGGACCAACCAGGGCGATCATTTTTTCTCCATATTCTTCTCCCTTCCTCACACGCACCGACAGGAAACGGTTACGACTGGTCACATATAAATGTTCAAAACGCCAAGTCTCACGGAGAGAAACTATCATGAAAATTCAATCATATTTTTATACATTGACACAATGTACAGCAAAAGGCGTGACGTGCATCTCTATCATACTCACATAATAATGTAACACACTGCAACACAACTACTGTTAAAAAACACATTTCGTACTATTTATCAGTCTTGACGGTGTTTGACCTTTAGTCGAATAGTGTACTGTCGGGAAAACTAATATACAAAAGCTTTTGGTATCTTCAACAGAATCGTATTTTTAAGTTACGGTTTTTTAATTATTTATTTTTGGAATCGCGACAACAAAGACTACAAAAATAGTAAAAATTGACAACTTTCCAGCGTGTCTACTTGTCGACCCATTCTTTTCAAGCAGCATCTTTCTCACCGCACCCATTGTCCCACACAATTTAGTATCATACATACAAGGTTTTTCACTTTTCCTCGAGCCACAGCACTTTTGTTGCAAACATTCGTACTCATTTCCACAATCACACATTTCCGCCCCCTCGATAATCCCGTTTCCACAAAACGGATTGTAGTCCAAGTCAAAGCACTTTTGACGAACTTTCCTTTTACTGACGATGCTCTTCACAGTTGTTTTAGAACAGCTGCTAAAGCGCAAAGTATTCTTCTTCAGGCGTGATGGTAGAGTGCTTTGGGAATTTTTCTCCCACATTATATACCTGCCGTCGATAGGGGGAGAATTTTTTGTACTTTCCCCATTTCGGAATCCCCAGCAGAGGGGATCCTTATATTCGTTGTCGTGCGCTGGTATTCCAAACGCGTGACCTAGTTCGTGGATAAGTGCTTTCGCTATTTGAACAGAGGTTAGTTGAGATTTTTCTATTCCTCGGCCAGATACAAGGACCACGTTCATGTTGGTCATGAATTCCTCATGTGGATTACGATGATCACAAATTCCACCTAACAGACGATCGGAGGCTGTGAAAAGGATTGAGATGATGAATGACCACCTGCAAAAGAAATTCCATCCAGTCCGTCTGTGAACGGCCTGTTTGTGAACCCAATCCCAAGACAGCACTTGCTAAAATTTAGCCTCGCAAAAATTTTGAGTAGCTGAATTGCTGGTTTGGGGGTTTCAATAGTGTTCTTTGGTTTCACGTTTGTACGGCTTCCATCCGTAAGATATCTAAGCTTGTGTTTTAACAGAAATGAAAAAGCATTTAAATAACACAAACAATTTAATTGCTTGGGTTATCGTAACATTGGTTGACGTCGGCTAAAGTTCAATGGACGCGTTATGTACACTTACCTTCATACTCCGGAATCCAATATTATCTGGCCTTCCGTTTCCATTCCAGTCCACATTTCGAAACACCCAACTTGCATGATCAACAAACTTTTGAATTGAATTTTTGAGCGCGGTTGGTTCTGTAACGCTGTACGCCTGGGAAAATTCCTCATCTACGACGATGCATAATCCACATGTATACCCTGAAGGCCTGAAAACACAATTCCGTGTATATGATTGAATGAAAATGAAAGGAAAATGTATCATTTCAACTAATAAAATTTAAAGAACATTAACCCGTCTTCTACCTGTTCGTGTCATCTCCGTAATCGGGAGCTGACATTCGATTTCGATTTGTTTGTTGGAGGTCATCAGATTCGGGAAGGAAATAATCATCATAGTAGGAAGTGGACAGACGGACGAGACAACTGAATAGAATGACAAGTCGATGAAAGCCTAACATTGGGTATGTGGTTTTTGGGTTTACATAACCAGAATTTTTCAGATTGTACGATTGGATTTTGTATAATGAATGGACCAAATAGTCGGGATAATCCTAATTTTTATACATGCATCTGTATGTAGCAAGAAAAAATTACTGAAAAAGTAAAGTGACGGCACAAAAGACATTTGTACACAGTAGCTTCATATTATTTTCAAATTTTAGTTTTGCACTTTTTTAGTTCGGTGCGTAGAAACGAAACCGTGCGTAACCTTGTTTCATAGCATGTGAGCATGGACTTAATCAACCAGCGATCAAATAATCATAGAAAAACGCAATGGAAGTAATGAAAAATTTCTATTTTGTTCCTCTGAACTTTGTGACGCTGACTCAACTCACACTGTTTGATAATATCGTTCTTTGTTCCTTGGATCGACGCGTTGTTGCAGAACTTATCTAGTTAACAAACTCCACAACTAGAGGGCGCAAGCATGCTTCCACAAATTCAAGGTGCATAAATACCTTCATGACATGATACATGATCCATGAATGTACTCACATCAGCATATGCTAACAGGGCTGAATGAAATGGCATTATTGGGGTTGTTTGGGAAATAGTTAAATGATTTATCAGATAGGTTTTGGTGTCTAATCTAATCCGCATCACCATATCCGTCCATATAAACTGTCAGTTTTCTCTGAAAATTTAAAAATGTTATTCCAAACTGTTTTCAACCAGACTAGTAAACGATCTTCGGTCATTCTTAACTTCTAAAAACTCATAATATTATTAACTTCTATTATTACAAAAGAAATTTTAATTATTGTATACCAATGTGTACAGTGAGATGAATCAAAAAAAATAATTGTGTGCGAATAAACCAGTAGTCAATAGTCAATACATAATCACAATAATAGGATGAGAATTTCATGAGATGAGAAATAGCTAAAATTTTATTCTGATGACTAGACGGCGTAAAAAGAGGTTTTACCTATTTTTTCTACGTACTAGGTGTCAACCTGAGCTTAAGTATGCATCCATATCCGACCAAAATAAGTTATTTAGGCGGCACTTATGTATTTTTACTTTTTTTGCATATTTTGTCATTTTTCAACATAAATGACTATGCATACTACTGATAACCCCATAATCGTAAAACATGGTTGCGACTTACAAGTTATACTGAATGTCTTTAATATATTGTTTGAATATGAATTTAAGAATTACAAGAAGATACGCGAAGGTTGCAAGTCAGCTAATTTCAAATCTTCTACTGTTATAAGTCCCTTGAAATAAAATTACAGCTCTATAAATACCTTTACAGGTACGACTGGCAGTTTAGGTCTCATTCATGTACCTCATTTTCATGTAGGTCTGCATCCCAGTATTAAGAAAGAAACAATTCGTAAGCTCCTTGATGTTTCCTAATTGGATTGTGCAATTTGTACACAACGAATCGACTACCTCATCAATGAAACATCTTTTCCTCCTGATTATTTAATTGTCTGAGAGCACCCAGAAGAGCACACGGCAGCATTCTTAATCCGTCTCAAATACCTATCTTTCTTTTCCCAAACCACCAAACATCTGCGTTAAACTCTTCTCTTTAGCATTCAAACTGCCACTGTGTTCAAGCACAAAATGCTCTTCTCTCTATCTCTTTCTCTCTCTCTTTCTGAAGGTTCAATTACAGGGAAACTAGCCCAACCAACAAACTACTTTTTTCTTTCGTTTTTACTGTAATGCTCATCATCATTATACACGCTTTCCAACAAGCCGGGGAAAAACTGCACTCGTTTGTCGTTCTTCTTCTACTGCCCATCTAGTTTACCTCAAAACGGTGCGCTGTGTGCTAAACAGTAGCAATTTTCACAAAACACATACACACAGAGGCTCACGTTATTAGAACGAGTGCCACATTTGTTCGTGCATACAAGACCATCTCGCATGATCATCGTCATCGTCTTCATCGTGATTATCATTGTTATAAAGAATTTGGAACTGGAAAAGGGAAAAGAGGGCCTTGCACGGCAATCTCTCTTTGTACACATGACCATCATCCTGAACAAAGTTACAAAAACTACCTCGGTCGGCTGGTCGGCAGAGTAATATCAGAGCGAGCAACCACCTACCCAGTTCTCCAGTATCTCTACTTGTACTGTGTAGAGAGAGACATACTGGTGCGATGCTGAGAGAAGGGAAAAAGTCAACAGCAGCAGCACAGCAGCGGCACTACCACTCTCTTTTCACTCCTCAACCATTTTATTGAGCAGCACAACTACGACCCGAGCCACAATCACAGTTGGACACGGATCAAAAGCACAAGCATGTTCGCTAACCCGTACTACCACCACTGCTGCTTCTACTGCTGCAACTCCTTCAACTCTCTCTACACTTTTACCCCTACGTTTTCTTTTCTTTCTGGCGAGGAGAAAGCAACCACCACCTTGTATGGAGCATTGTGAACCGACACCGAGAAGAATGTTTCAAGTTGCCCCAGTACTCTTCCCTTTTTTGTGCTGATCATGCCAACCCTTAACCTTTCTCAACGGGCTGCTCAGCTCAAATGTGCTGGAAACTTTGAGTTTGTTACTTAATCTTTGATTGTGATCTACAAATTTAACGTCGAATAAAGTACTACACAATCGACAATTATTTATGTGTTTTGGGAAACCGCGTAAAATAGATTTGAGGGTGAAAAATGGGAAATTTGAAAACTTGTCAAGATACAACAATTACAAACATATGCGTGCTTGCGAGAGTTTTAAGTGTTCACAAGTGAAATACGTGTTTTAGTGGATTATTGAACTATTTAGATATTTTATTGAGTATATACAGTAGATAAAAATTATTTCGAGAGAGTGACGAATATTAAAAAACTGAGTCCACATAACACAATAATTCTCTAAGAAAAACCTTACATATTGTTACATGCCATTGCTTTAACAAGATTTACAAGAGGTTTACACCTTTCTAACGTATTTGCTGATTTACCTGTGCTTCGTTAATTCATACGGTTGACTATACATCAATCCTGTACCGTTTCATCGTGATTCTTCATGAGCAGCCAAACTACACTATGTTGACGTGGAAGGTGAGTTTATAAAAATAATAAGTTTTATTTTTGGCAGCAGCCCAGGGAAAAATATTTTCCCCGTACCGTTTTAATGCATTTCTTGTCTTAAAAACATGTTAGCTTATTAAAAAGAAGCATTTTTTGCTTATAAAAATGCAATCAGGAAAATGGATTTTTAAAGAGATGGGTACACACACATAATATTTCACAGTACCAAAGAGAGAGAGAGAGAGCGGAAGTTGTAACCTTCTAAAATAATGAGGAAATATGAGCAAGTCCCTATTCACAAGAATAAAAATGTAGAATACACTGGAAAAAATGTGACGGGCAGGTGGATGTATCCATTATTTAAGCCGCTTGAGCAGCAAAAACCAACCCTTTTCTGTTAATTTGTGAATACTGTTCTGGTAGAAAAAGAGACTGTGCCCTCATGACGTTCCAACTTTAGAGAACAAATAATGGGAGCCAAAAAAATCCTGTAGTTTCCGTATTAAATAATAACAGTAACGTAAACGAGGATGATGCATGCTCCCTCATAAAAGCAACATATTTTTGGTGGGTGTGTGTGTGCAGACGTGTAAGAATCTCGTGTTGTTTCCCACCGGATATGAAAAATGACTGACGAAGCAAAGTAACTGTGAAATACATTCATTTATGTTTCATGCAGCATAATTCATGTGTGTGTGTGGGTTTGTTCTCAGACAGACACACCGATAGATAGCTTATTTTGTTGTACGGATTTTTCCTTGCATTTAAATTACACGAGTTTCAGTTTTTCACCAGCTTTCCCCTGGGTTTTCACGTTAGACTTCATATTACGCTCTGTGAAAGGCAGAGAGTGTGTGTGTGTTGGAACATTGAACAAATCGGTTCTGTTGATGGAACGTATATATTTTGTTCCGGGCCTGTACTGCCTTACCTTTTCTGAGGGTACTTTGAAAAATTAAGAAATCATGAGGAAACACGCCATTTTTATGAACTCTGGTGAGAGATTAAGATGTAGACGAAGACTGGCTGTTTTTGTACTGTTAAGATTGTCTTAATTTGACATGTTAGGTTGGTTTACGAGCGTTGCCGGTCATTTGTGTAATAAGAGTAGAAATCTGTTATGAGACGTGTAAAATGACACGTCAACCGAGAAAGACGAGGTTTGCGTACTATGATTATATGGTTGACTGTCTCACACCTATTGTGGATGTAACGAGACTACTTTAAAAAGGACTGTTTTGCGACCTCCATAATCCAGATGTCTTGTTTGATAATTGCATGCATCTAGGTATTAAGACAGTTTCATGTACTGTCATAATATATTTTAATGTCCTACACTTTCATTAATGATCCATACATAATATTTTACTGGCTTAATGACATTGCAGGATACAATCTTCATTCCATATCACCAAAAAATTTAAAATTAAAATAATTCTGGCGTTTAAATGCGCATTTATACGTGCTTTAGATATTATTTTTCATGAATTTAATATAAAGTCCATAGACCAATGTTTAGTGACCTCGATAATTGTTCCAGTTTGATAGTTTCAGGTAAAGTGGGTTTACTAGGTAAGTGCACTGTCATTGGACAATATATAATTCATAATTTTCATTATAAATTGAACTGTTCGACTGAATTCGCTCCTCAATGTGGACTATATAGAGACGGGATTCCTATGATTAGTATATTCTATGTAGGTGCTCTGATTACTATGAGCTTTTGCATGTGTAGGAATCACGATAAAACATTTCCGTCACACATGCATGCAATTGGGGTTAAATGAAACGTGTTTAGTGGTCAAATGCACTTATTTTTCATTAGTCCGTTTATTATTTGCTCTAGATTTTCATTTGTCGGGTCGTCATTCTACAGCCTCAAATATTTGCATATTTTGCCTTTTGATAACTGTATAAATGCATACACCATGCTTTTTTGCAAAAGTTGTGCATATTTTATGCTTTTATTAAAAAAATTACTCTGTGAATATGTTTTTAAGGGCTGTACGCTGAACTGAGTTTGATAAATTCTTTGGTATGTACAGTAGCAAGATAAGCAGCACTCTGCAGTCTACGTTTTAATTTTAGACACATAATATAATATAGCATTGTCGTGGTCGTGACTGCTGTTGGTTGCTAAGTTTTGGATTTATCTTCAACAGAAAATTTGACACGGTCACATGACCTCGATTTTAAATTGTATAGACTTATATTGTGCATAAAAGCGTCAGCTTTAACTGCATGTTTTCTTTTTTTCAATTTTCGTTGCATAGTAGCATGCATAAAACAAAGTTTTTAGCTGCACAGGTTTCCCGTCCCTAGTCATTACCCTTACCTTGCCCACGCATTTAACTGTTCCGTCGCTTTGAATTATTCCCTTATTAGTGTTTAGAAGTATTACCAACTTCTTTCAGGTAATAATCGATGATATAATTTCATTGCGTTTCATTTAAATTCAATTATCTAACTATTGTTAAACTGAAAATCCTGATAAGACTATATTTACATATTTGCCCTTTACAAACTAAAATTCTGAAAAGCTTGTAAGAATATTACTAAATAAATATATTTTATTATAAATGCTCTATTTTGACACTCGAAGTACCCTAAACTTATTTACATAAATTAAATCATTTTAATATTACAATGACAATCTATATGAACGAATGGGATGTGTGGGTTATACCAGTTGTGCTGTGTATTTACGAAATAGTACTGTTGTAAAATAAATTCGCTAAAAACTGATTATAATTTTACTTTCCCTTTGAGTAGCCCAATTACCAATCCCGTCTCCTTTGAATAAAATTGTATTTACGTCCGAGGGAAAATTTTCTAACTGTACGTTGTATTGAAAGATTAACGTTGAGGGGATTATATATCTTGATAAATTTTTTCATAGGATTGCCGTCTCAGAAATGTTCATTTGTGAGTTCTACCTTCTACCCGTGTGAATTAACACGTAATTTATTTATTTCATGCCCACGCAATAATAAGGAAACGACAAGTCGTCTTCGTTTTGTAAATTTAAAAGCCTCTTCCACAAATTAATAAACTATTACAAATAAATGATAAGTATGAAAAATCACAAGTGCATAAATACATTGATCCCTGCTAAGTTGCAGTT
>JAHZNB010001716.1:0-16495 GCA_027744295.1 Callyntrura guangdongensis
CTTGATCTTTCTGCTTTAAGCCACGTCCATGTCCAACAGAGCTGGTATTTGATTGGCCAATAAAAACCATAGGTTTCACTACCGGTCCAGGTGCATTTAGCATATTACCGATTTCTTGCACACTGTCACGATACTGTACACAAAGCGCGTAAATTTTATTACCGAAAAATTTCATAAAATTTTTACAACGGTACGCATTCAATCATAAGTTAAATTTCATTTTACCTGACTAAATATCATCACCCTGATTGTTCCATTTTTGAACTGAAAATCAATAAAGTGTTGGTTGACGATATACTTTAGTACCTTTAACTTGGGATGACTTAAAGTAAAATCAACGTCCTCCTGAGCTATTGATCGATTGGCAATATTTTGAACATGAGTGGGACTTCCAACCTGAAATTTAACAATTAATACTAATTACTCGTTATAACATTAGTAAAGTCCTCGTCGATTTACATTTATTCTAGAATTTACATATATCTGTAGTTTAAGTTTACTTTAGTAACTAGACCAGAAGTACTGGTGAGATCAAAATTAAATGTTGAGTTTTCCTTGGAAATGCTTACTTTTTGATGAATTTCATCTAAAAGATTTGGAAGACAGGAATTGTTTCTCAGTTCAGCAGCTGCGGCAGGGGTTCCTTTTTCTTTGTTTAATACACCTGTTACCTAAATTTTTCCACTTTCTTATCATGAATATATGGCAAAATGTCGGGTGAATTTTCAGATCATAGTTCCACTCTTGAAATTAACAAATTTTTAAACACCTGAAAAAATGAAGCACACCATTTAAAGGAATTTTGAAACATGTATAGGCACTTGATAAAGTAAAGAGAAAATAAGTACCTGCTGAACTGCAGTTAAGTCACTTCAGGGTGTGGCTGAGAGAGCTAAAACACGGAACAAGCAGTTTCTTTCTGCAATTTTTGTGATAACTTGCACATAAGCATGATTTCCCGAAACCTTGTGAGCCTCATCGACAACAACTTAACGAAAATTTTCCACTGGAAAACAGTTTTTTTCCAAGTCACTTAGCAGGACATGAGGTGTGAGGAAGAACACAGTTTTGGTCTGCCAAAGTAGTTGTCGTTTTTTCGGTACGATTTGTCCAGTAAGCTCTACTTTTTTGGAGGGCGAAATTCCCACTGTATTGTGACAAGCCTGCAACTGCTGCGTAACAAGGGGTCTGATGGGAGCCATGAAAACAATTATCTCGGTTGGATACCAACATTGGAATTTATACATCACAAATGCAGAAATGAATGTTTTCCCCAATCATAAACACAATAAAAAATAATAAGTGATCCATATAAATACCTCGTTATGCCTACATAAATAGATAACACGAAGGTCAAAGTGTAGTTGACAACCTGTTGATAAGCTGACTAACGTGTTACTGAACAATGCGGTTTTCACTATCTCATACTGATAGTCACGAACTGGTCTGTTGGTAAGATAAATCCAAATACTTCCTGAAAAATATCAATAAACGTTCCCGACTCATTATAAAGAAAGGAAAAAAATGGGGGGTTCTGAAGAGAAATTAGATATTTAGTTTACCTGACATGGGATCAAGTCCTGGAAGCTCTGTAGCAGCATTCAAAGTCTCAAAAGACTTGGCTATTGAATTGTTCTCCAAGTCAACTTGGCTGTGTAAAAATATTAGTCAAGAGTGGGCTAGTTAAATTTCTATGCCGTAAACGCTATTTTAGAAATACAATGTTAGTACATACTCGAAAGCTAGTTTACAGAGTTCATCATCGTCATCCAAATCGACTACAGTTTTGCTCTTATTTGCTGATGAAGAGAATCCACGGTATTGACATCGGGCCCATCCCCCACCCCCACCGTGTTTTGTTCCACGAGCGACCCCACGTCCTCGTCCTTTTTTGAATAGGGTTGTTACGTTCATAACTTTTCTAGGCTAAAATTGAAACAGATTTATAGTTTCTTGTTTAATGTGGATTCTCAGCACTGAAATACGCCTGTTGAGAATTGACATATTTATAAAATAGACTACACGGACTTTCTTATCACCTGTTGTTAACACCAATCTTGTAAACTAATCTGGGTTGGGTAAAATGCGCTGAGCGCTTTACTTCGATTGTAAAATGCAACTGGTGTAATCCAAAGAAGAAAAACATGAGAATAACAGAAATCCGAAAATATAATTAATATTTTCCTTGGTCATTGGTGATATCAATAGTTTTCTTCAACATTTAGCACTTTAAACGTCCACTCTTGATTCGCAAAACGAAAATTTAAGTTTAAGAAATTTTAAGATTCATCCTTCAATTTTTTATATACAAATGGTTTGTGTGATTGGGATTTTTCACTTAATCACTAGACACACAACAATAGTTAGTTATCCGTTTTAGAACAAGTAATCAAACAGTCGTCATGTAGTAGAGTTGCAGTTGTGTTATGATTCTTATTCTGCTTTGTCTTGGCCTTACGATAATGTAATTTTTTCTTGGTCATTGGTGGTATTGACGGTTTTCTTCAACAAATAGCACTTTTAAACGTCCACTCTTAATTCACAAAACGAAAATTTAAGTTCAAGAAATTTTAAAAATCATCCTTCAAACTTTTACATACAAATTGTTGGTGATTGGGATTGTCACTTGATCACTAGGAACAGAAATAGTTATTCATTTCAGAACAAGCAATTAAACAGACGTAATGTAGTAGAGTTGCAGTTGTGTTGTGATTCTTATTCTGCTTTGTCTTTGCCTTGGTTCCTTGACTTCGGGACGATTGTTATACATGTGTTTAGACTATTGTGATTCACGTACCGCCAAGTCAAAATCAGCGGATGTATTGTCCAATCAAAATAAGCTTCAGACATGCAAACGGGTGGGGCGTAGTGAGAACGAACAAAGAAACCAAACTGTTTGGTATTCTTGCAGATCTTGGTTTGTGTTCTCCGAGTATTTAACATGAAGAGGATAGAGTAAATGATGTAATGTTCTCAATTTAACACATTAAATATATTACCAGACCCCTATGTTCTCCGAGCCTGGCTCGAATGCTTGAACAAGTTCAGCATGCTTGCTGTTTGGTCCAAACAGCTTCATTATGACTTTGAAATGTGGTCACAGTCACGACAATGTTATAAAATAAAAAAATAATCACCATCACCGATTAATTTCTGACGTCTCCAATTTCATAGTGAAGTTGTGAACTTCTTTAGATGTATTTACCAACACTGGATTTTTAAACTGAAATAAAAAAAACCTAAACAACAACAACAACATATTAAAATGACCTAATTGGAAGGTCTTACTAGGTTACTCAATTTACAGACACCTAAAACTAATAATCATAAATCACACGTTGCTATGTTCCAATTGTCGCCACAATTCACATCAAATTATGATACGATAAAATACGATAAAGTAAAATTTTACTATAACACATTCAGATATTTTCTATTGAAATACTAAAAAAATTCAGTCGGTTACGTTACAAGCAGCTGACTGCTGTTTAGATTATTTATTGGTGCATAGAGCCACATAGAGCAACAATATCATTATTCGGTGTGCACTCCATCCGGCTGAAAAGGCGAATGCTCTAGCCGTAAATCCGATTTTTTGTGGTAGGGATAATTGTTTCGGTTTCAAGTTGAAACCTAGCCAATAATCGATCTCGGTTTCGATTTTCGGTTAAAACTTTCCGAAACCAAGTTTCGGTTTTTGTACTCTGAAAGTGAAAGTCTGTTATTTAGTGAAATTATGTAAACAAATGTACATGACAAATGTACAACAAGTGTTGAACTACTTAATGGTTTATATTTTAATAATATTAACTTTTAATAATTCATTAAAAAGTTTCATTCTTTAAACGTTGAAGTAAATAATTTTTAGATAGTTAAACATATCGTCAACAAAATATCCACCAATATATTCCAACAAAATGCAGATATATGGAGGCGACGCAAAGACACAGTACACTAATTATTTATTAAATTATTTTTTTAAATTAAATTTTTTAAATTCATTGTAACGGAACGGCATGTATTTTGTGAATTATATTGTCCTGTCATCGTGTTATTGTATGAAAAGCAGTTATTATATGTTGATGCAATTTTGCGCGTAAAATAAACAAGCGGTACCGGGGGTTTCAAAACCCCCCCTGAAATTTTCCCTTAACATTACAGGAAAGGCTTGACCCCCACTGATCCCCGCTCGCCGCTGTCCCACAGCCACTGATACCGGAAATGTACTTTTTGAGTGGACTATGGCTATGAAATGCATATAAGTAACTAAAAGA
Source organism: Callyntrura guangdongensis (assembly GCA_027744295.1). NCBI lineage: Eukaryota > Metazoa > Arthropoda > Collembola > Entomobryomorpha > Paronellidae > Callyntrura > Callyntrura guangdongensis. Next base: position 4,275 of record JAHZNB010001716.1, read on the forward strand.
AAAACCAGGAAATATCGGCGGCTTTGTTACTGCGCTGCTGAAAAACGAAAACGGGAAAAAACTTTTACTTGTGACAAACAATGACAAAAGAACACCACACTTCATGAATGGTTAGAAGAAGATAAGTTTAAACATGTCCATCAGACACTTATAGATTTGGTTTTAAAAATTCCTAATGTTGACGTAAATGCCAGAGATTGAGATGGATCCAACCTATTCCTGGGTGCAGTTGGAGCATCATACAGTGCCAATGGCGTTGAAAAGTCATGGAGCTAATCACAATGCACTCAACAATGAGAGCAACAATGCACTTCATTTAGCTTTAGATCATGAGTATGACAAAACGAGTTTTTGTTATATTCGGAATCTGATGTTACTCGGTTGTCATGTGAATCGTTTGAATGAAGATGGAGCAACCCCGCTAACAAAAGCCATTCAGCTTGAAAAAATGCACAAAGAGGATTTGAAATATAAGAACATAGTCCAACTTTTGCAGAGAATACCGAGTAAAACAGGTTATATTACTGATGGTAGTAATTTTGATGCAACAAAAGGTTAGAGTAACCCTATGGTGGCTCCATATTTTTTTGCTGCCAATCGACTGCATTTTGTCTGAAAGGTCCACATCCTTAATATGAGTGTTCCAGGTGTTTCAGAAAGAAAGAACTAAAAATTCAAAAAACGGAAAAATTTTCACAAAATTTTTTACCCCTAATTATATGGTACCAATCAATTCTCTATCAAATTCTGTGCAACTTTGACCCTGTATCATTTTGCCCCTAACTGCAAATTTTCAAAGCTAGAGGAAGTTTAAGTTCAAAATGGCTGCTACGTCAAACCGAGAGGTAATTTTGAAAAACGGGACGCCATCATATTCCCCGTTAAAACTTTAGATATCGCTTTAGAAAAGCCCCACAGAATTAACCACAGGATTCTAAACCATCAGGATTCATAAGTATCCCCAACAAAACTAAACATTTAGTGTTTTTCTATCTATATAACTAACAAAAATGTATAAAAATATTGTATCTCAATCACCATAACGACCCAGGGCGCTGATTGCAACCAAATAAATAAATAAACACTGGCTTATAAACCATCAGGATTCATAAATACGACGTAAAAAACCTCATTTACACAGTGAGACAATTTGGTATAGTTGTGTATGGCTTGCACTGGGAGCCGCGAATGTTTACGCCGGAGTTTTAGACGGCGCTGTACTTAGACGAATGTTATTAGAAGCCAAATCTGCAGACGAATACATGTAGAATTACAATTATAGACGAAATTTATTAGTCGTCAATAGTAGAAATATATTTACAAAGGCAATGACTTATACTTTAAGTTTTTTACTTCTTTTTTTTCTTCCTTTTCTTTTGCCTTCCTTATAACCTTCCGAAATAGTACTATATGAGTGATCGAATTGATAAGTACTGCTAGTTGGTACATCAATTTGAACTGTATGTGTAGAACATTATGTGAAGTTAATAAGAGACTTTGTCACTTAACAACCAAATGATGGAAAACCATGATGTCAAGTCAAGCAAGACACTATGCATTTTGTTGTTTTCAAAGAGACTCTTTGAAAGAGTACCAGAAGTAAGGGGACACCCATAAAATACATAACGCAAATTTGGGATTTTTTAACCCCCTCACGTACGCGTATCAAATGCGTAACGTTTTCAGTTACCCCCACCCCCTCACGTTACGTAACAAAACATACTTTCTATATAACGTTTTATTCAATGTATTCCGAATGCTCTCGTTGAAGAAGCCATCACCACCAAAAATGCGGAAAGTCTTGAAGATGAGTAAGTTCGATCTTTGCACCAACAAATTAGTATAAATTAATTAATATGGAACGCGTCTTTCACGGAAGTACGCTAATAGCCTACTTTTGCTTAGCATTTGTACCTACTTACTTATGAGCATTTCTCCAAAAGAACAGAATCACTTTTGATTACCATCTATCTCGTTGTGAAATTAATTGTGGAAACTACGTGGCATATCTCAGGATAGAGGAGACCCAGCGCTTTCATACGACATATTGAATGCTTACGGAGTGGCATACTGAAGCCTTTTGTCAGCGGTATGAAATTTCATCTTTCCGCATCTTTTCACATGTTCTTCAGAAATACACTGACTTTTACGAATGTAATACTTCAAGTTGGGAAATAAAAAGTTAGTAAACAGGATCATAGAATTTTTAAATCTTCTATATTTTAATTTTAACTTCATCTCAGCAACTAGATGTTTTTTTACCACACTACTACATGTATTAAGATCTCAGGCCACTACTTTGCCCACTATTCTCTAGGTAATCTTTAGCTTCGTTAATTTTCGCTGCTATAAACGGGGATCCTCCTCTATCAGGATGGTTTATTGTGATGAGACGTTTGTGAGCCTCCTGGAAATATAAAAATACATATTAGAAACGGGCCGTGATTAATTATGGAACACTATATAGAGTTAAAGTTAATGAAGTATTGTCAATGTGTATTTCTCACCTTTACTCTGGCCTTATTGGCACTGGGCGAGAGCCATATTGGGCGCACGCCGGAGAATGTATCGACCTGTGAAGCCAATAACTGCCAACCCAAGGCCGGCCGCTACAGCAGTACTTGCCTGGAAAAATAGAAATGAAGAATAGAATAATAGAATTGACAACTTATTTTAAATATAAATGAATGCGTTTTGTACATGTCAAACATTTTGCTTACCATGGTTACAAAAATAGAAATGGATAATAGAATAATAATAAAATTGACAACTTATTTTAATATAAACGAATGTGTTTTGTAAATGTCAAACATTTTGCTTACCATGATAACGACGCTTAAGTGGCGACAGTTTTCGAAGTATATTCACTAAAACACACGTTTTAGTCCTGTTTGTTCACGTTATTTTTTTTCTACACGAACTTTGTGTTCACTAGTCAGCTGAGTCGACAAAGGCATGGAATGATATACAAGCAGGGCTCAATTCATTGTAACGTTGTACATAAAAACCGGTAGGTGAATATTGCTGGGAGCTTCAAGCTACCATAACGCCTACCTAATTATCGTCAAAACTTGGCCACTAGTCCTTTTGCTTTTGTTTATGCAGAAATGTATACGGAGGTACTATAGTATGGTTTACTATACTTTTGCAAAAAGCATTACTTCTCATTATTCATCGATCTACAGTGACCAAATGTGCTCTTTTTAAACTCTATGGTCTGAAAGTACTCTTTTCTAAAAGATAGTGCTTTATGTGATCTTTTTATAAATTTAAAATTTATGAGAAAAATATTAAAACATTGTAGTCGAATTGGCAATTTAATTTACATGAAATCAACGCCACATCGCAAAAGTATTGCTTCTTTATTTAGCTGTATAGAAATGTGTTGTAGTATTAAACTAATCACGCAGATAACAGATATTTCATCTAACAAAATATACTTTTACGGTGGGTAAAGCCCCGAGAGTAGTGACAATATAATTCTAAATCAGTTTTTTATACTGATCACGAATCTGAATTCATTTTTCTGTACAACGTATATGGTCAAAAGTTATGAAGGAAAATAGGTTCTGCGATTGAGCAGTAAGGGAAAAGTTAAGCTCATTTGTATATGAAGTACTACTGTTGATTTTTTAAATGGTTTATAGCCAGGTTATTCTGTTGGATAAAACGACATACATATAATCTTTTCGTGACCAACTGCGCTGATATTTATTCAATAAAAGTGATTAACACAAATACTCACGACAGGGACTGCAGCGTATGAAGCTGCAGTTTGCAAAACTTGAGAACACGTGAACCAATCATCCTAAAATCGTAAATTTATTTTAAAACGAGTAATATTTTTAATACATTACAATCGTTACACCAAGGGATGTAACAGTAGTATAGTGAAGGTTTAACAATGTAAACAATTATGCACCACATACAACAGTCTGTGAATGTTGACTAAAACGAGTCTTCTGTAGAGAGGGATGTTCCTCATTGTATTACAGTTGTACTTTATAAAGGTTTTCTGTCGTTTCAAATAAAAAATTACCTTATTATCATATTTGAAAAGTTGATTTTAAGAGCCGAACGGTAACCTTTTCCTCAAGGAATCTCCTCAAACTATAGAATGGAACCATTGTCTTACTGTTCATTCGCAGAACGTATTTTCCTTCATAACTTTTGACGATATTGGTTTTACAGAGAAATGAATTCAGATTCGTGATCAGTATAAAAAACTGATTTAGAACTATATTGTCGTTACTCTCGGGACTTTACCCACCGTAAAAGTATACCTTGTAAGTAATGATTTTTAGCGTGTTAGTCTGTCCGTCATCTCATCATTCTACAAGTCACATACTTCAGCCGATTTGGCTCAAATTTGTCACACAGGTAACTTAGTGTTGTGGCATCTCTAAGATATAATTTGAGCAAATTTGATTCCCCTGGGGGTCATTTGGGGGACAAAAATTATACTTTAACTAAAATTGATTAAATTTGGGACACTCGTTGGAACTTGTATATCGTTGGAATCAAAAAACTACTCTATGTGTGTATTTTCATTTTTGTATACCTAAAATTCACTTCGGGTAGTTCCCGTGTTAGTGTTGTGGCATATCTAAGATATAATTTGAGCAAATTTGATTCCCCTGGGGGTCATTTGGGGGACAAAAATTATACTTTAACTAAAATGATTAAATTTGGGACACTCGTTGGAACTTGTATGTAGGTCAGAAAATATATTTTTACAAAATACTATTCAGTTTTTACAAAAAATAAAAAATAAAATTATTTTCCACTTTATCGCTATTTTCCACACTAAAAGAGATGGAATGGAAAATAATGGAATTTCCAATTTGTCTCCTTGCCGTTATTTGCCACAGCCATCCCTGGTTATAGCCCATTGTCACTACAAGTAGATTTGTGAAATTTCAACTTTAACAAATAAACCGTTTTTGAGGTATTACCTAAACAATTTTGTGTTAATTTTATGCTGGAGCATCACTCTGCTGCCATTGATCATATTATATGCAGAGCTATTAAGTTTCGCACTATTATATTGGGTTTTTAGCCAAGTATCCGTGGCTTTCATTACAGATCTGATACGGTAGAATACTGAAGTCGATATTGAATGGAAATTGTTTTGGCTGGTACCGTTTCTGTCTGTTGGCCATGTAGATAGTATGTTTAAAGCCATTTGTAGAAACTCACCTGTACACAGCGCAATATTTCATTCAGTAGTTTATATTATTAAGTAAGAAATATTAGTAAGAAATATTCTGTGTACCAAAGGTACTTTTGTCCGTTTCATTAAAGTGTCCTTTATGTATCTTTTCGTGGACTCCAGAGCGTTGTTCGTAGTAGGGATCCCAGTCTCGACACATCCCTTTATGGTTTTTTCAATATCCAGTGTTGGAAATAACGAAGGAATGAGGGCTCTTCATCCTCATATTTTTCCACGAATAATTGAGAAGCAGATTCAAATATTTCTACGGAGGTTGCTTGGCCTAAATAAGCAATATCCACTCGCATAGCTCTTGTTATATCTTTCTTAACGCTGTGAAGACGTAACAATAGCAGCAATACCATCGTAGTAGCGGTACACGCCAACAATGTCAGAACCAAACACTTCCACAAGTAGCAAGTGCATCAGCACAATCAGTAATAAGGTACGTTGGTCTATTTTCATTCTTGGTAACTGCTTCCACACCTTTTTAAAACTTTAAAACATAAACTTGTAGTCCGCTGCACTTTCTGCTTTGCATACTACCAGTCCTGACGGATGAAATTTTCTTGCTTTGTCTGTTATACCAGTAACAAGAACTGGGTATCCCTGACATACCAGCTTGTAGGTAGCGTCTGCATGAATATGCTAGAGCTAACTTTGGTAGCCTTGGTGTGTAAATAAAAACTCGTACATGGCAGTCCTCATAGTCCTCAACGTCATCACCAACACAATAAGGCGTATCAGAACGTTTAGGAATATCACTGTGATTTTTGCTCAAACGATAAGGTCTCCTAAATCACTTGTTGTATTTAGTTGCAGTTATACCTTTCTCAGGTTCGGTTAAATTTTGTGAACGAAATTTTATTAAAATATGGTTTGGTGTGGTCCCTCCACTCTGTGAGAAATCAGCTATACCATCCTTCTGTTGATCAGTTAATTCATACTGGCGATGATTTTTATGAGGTAAATTGTTTGAACGTACACACAGTTTGCCATAGTTGTTTTCTTCAGGGCAGATTTTTCCATACGCACAATAATATACAATAACCATACTGTGTTTGAAAGTGAAGGTTTACTATTACTGTAAAGTTTTTGCAAATTTTTTAAATGTAATTTCCACTTCTGTAAGTTTTAGTCTTCTTGTTGGTTCCAACAGAACTCTGTCTTCGTCAGCCATCGTGATGCTTACAGGATGCTGTCAGGCTTTGTAAAATGGAATGAACTGTAATATGTAACAACGATGATCCAGACGACTACTATTCCAACATAGTAATTTCATAAACTGAAATTACCATAATAGGGAGATGCATTTTTCGTCCCTTCAAATTTTGTCGTCTCTTTAATTTACATCAGGGACGAGTGATGATAGCTTTTTCCCCTGAGATGATAATAAGACGGCCGGTTTGATGCATCTTCACACCCCGGTAAATTTTATGCTGAAGAGTATTCAACGATCTTTCATTATATCAAGCTAGCTGGTTTTTTTGAAGGTTTTAACCCGATTCAGTTTAAAGAGTGTTTCATTCTCTAGACTGAAGCCGATTTCGTTCGGTACGGCTAATTTGAATGTCATTTGTTCGGCTAAATATAAGCAAAAATGACGTTTGGCTATTTTGAAGTCGAACGCATTGTGCTAGTTTGAAGCCAACCACGTTTCGACGTTCGGTTATATTGAAGCTTCCGGAGTCACGAGATGAAGATTACTTTTGGTGGAGCGGGAGAACGTTTGCATGTGTACATATTGCTGGTAGATTACGTAAGCTCAAAAAAGCAACAAAGGCTTTTTCTTGTGCGTAGTTCACCAAAAATGCGTGTCTCCCGTCATTCATGTAAGGTATGCTGTTTGGGTTGCCGGAGCCGAACCTCTAGAGTGATGATTAGATAAGATGATATAATGCCAAATCTGTTCTGTTCAAGTTTTTGTTCTGATTACGAACCTGAAAACATTTTCTGCATGGTATAAAGTTATGAAGCAAAATATGTTCCACATTGTAATAAATGCCTATAATATAGTCACCGAGCTACCGAACATTAGTCACTACCTCAACTTGACGCGATCACTTGTCCCGTTTCCGTTCGATTTCGGCAGATATTACTTTGAGTTTCCTTCCAATACAGCATTTGAAAAAAACTACATTAGCGTCTCACAATCATAAATTCAACTATATGCGTTTAAAGCTGTAATACGTTTACGTATATGTGCATGTTAATTATTACCTTGGCTATATTTATTAATTTGACTTAATCAAAACCTGATGCTTTTTTGTGAAATACCAGCAGCATAGCTGTATGTTGCCAGCCTGAGGGTGAGGACCGCTGACTAATATTAAATATTAACAATAAAGCACGAATATTAAGGTCATTCCTCTTCTTCGTGTAGCCAATTGGTACCGCTCCGTCCAACTATTTTTAACGTAGGGCAATAAAACACGAAGCTGGCTAAGCTGTATGCAAAGTCTCCATGTATCCAAGTGGGTATATTTGCCGTATGTACATCAAAAAATTTGTTATTAAACGCATCATATACATTGTAACTAACCGACTATAGTCCGAGAAGTCGTCGTATTTGTCTACACATGACGGACAAAACACAACGGTTTGCACTTGGCCTGCAAAAGTTGATGTAATGCACCTTTACCGTAAACAGACAGACATAAATGGACAAGCAAATGGATTATACTACCCACTAACGACAACGGTCATCATCCCAAATCACAGGATATGCATTCGGATGTGCGTGGTGGTATGTAGGAAAACCTCTCGAAAACAGGTTATCTTCACTCCATTCTCTTTCTCTCTTGATTGCATATTCTAGCATATTACGTACAATAAACCATGAAGTCAAGCACATAGTGAAATAGCGAAAGCAAAATTGAAATATCAAGGAAAATACTAAGATAATAAAAATTGCTTGTACATACGAAATTTGATAAAAATCGCCACAGGTTCCTGAGACAACATTTATTTAAGTACCTTTGACCCTGTTTACCTACGGGGTCAAAATTTGGTCCACCTACAGTCTACAGAGACTATCTGTACAAAATTTGGTCAAAATCGCATCAAATGTACCTGAGATATATACTCCTACATGGACTTACCATTAGAACCGTCAAAGTTCGGTCTACTTACACGGGACCCCATAAAGCAGTAAAGTTTGGCCAAAATCTTTTTATTGACCCTGTTGTTCTTGGATGAAAGTCTGCTTTTGAACGGTGATACCTTCTAGTGTATCACATCTCATTGGTTGAGATACATATATTAATCCACCGCGAAAGAGCCAATGAGCTGTGATCTACCGCACCGGCCGCGGGATCTCGTCGTGGTTGATTAAAAGCAGATTTCATATATGAATTTTAGAACAACATGGTCTATAAACGTTGCTTCTAAATGACCTTCGACCCCGATCGATGGCCTACGATGTCAAACTTCTGTATAAGTTAGTTGCCGAGATATAGCATACAAAAGTTTAAAAAAATGAAAATATTCTGATATTTAACAGTTGTTAACGATTTGTAATGGATCGTTGACCTCAAAAATTCAGGCAACCACAACTGCAAATATGGGCTATCGATTGGTAAAAACAATATTAAAATTCCTTCCCGTCCCCGAGATCTCGTACGGACAGACACACAGACATTCGTAAACCCATTAAATAGCTTCCGCTACTTAATAATGTAGGCCCATTTTTTAACTATCAACGCGATCATCATCCCTGTCCCGAAAAACGGCGTCAACTTATTTACATGAATGATTTGCCCAGGCACAATACAAAGTTGCAACCGTAACTTGTCGTAACCTATTCAAAAATTTAAATTACACTGTCGTTGTCTTCACGGCCAGCAGTAGAGAAGAACTGTTGTTTGGTTGGTTTGTCGTGAATTCCTTTTCTGTAAAAAAAATTATGCATGCTTTCAAGAGTTTCAAGCAGTCATATATGCATTCTTTTCCCCTAAATTACTCCCTAATAGTATCCATAACATACGGTGCGTTTTTTAGAAGTGCCTCTCTCTCTCTAACACAAACTTGCACAGGATGGCATGCAAGAAAGAGAGAGGCTTTCAGCCTTTTTCGTTTCTCATGTAATAGGGAAGTCCACACGAGGACTGCGAGAATCCACTTCATATATGGAGGGAGAACACCAAGAGAACGTAAAATGCCCTGTAAAAGCTTACTCTTTTAACATGAGGGGTTTTACCTATAACCGTATATGTACACAAAAAACTAAACTGCATTGCAATCATATTATGGCCAGTAGAAAAAGTTACCATTGCCAGAGAACCTCACCATAGACGGAAAACAACATGAAGATGATATGCCATTTTCCATCCACACTTTGTTGTCAAAGTAGCAGCAGAGTTGTCGATTTGCCTTGTCAGAGGTTTTTGGTAAGTTTTGAATGTTGCTTGCCAGCAGCAGTAGTTTAACGTATTTTTATGCTACAAATACATGGTCTCTCTAACTAAACTGAGATAATAAGCTGTTAGTCAGAACGAGAGTAAGAAGCTTTGGTGATGGTGGGCCAGTAGTAGTCAGTGACTCGCATGGTGGTTGTTTCTCTTCTGTCTCTTCTCTCATATATATTTTCTCCACTCTGTAAGGAATAGTTCGTTTCGTTCCATTTTTCGGCAAGTTTTTTCATACAGTTTGTCAGTTGTGTTTTATTTCAACCTGCTGCTGCTGCTTGCTTCACCTATTGCTGCTAATCCAGTTTTGTAACAGTAATTATATACTTATTTTTAATGTGCGACTCCAAAATGTTTAGTTTTGCATAGAAATTTTTTAAAAATTAAATTAAATTTTAATCAGTGTACTTAGCAAGGCAGTAGTTGGCAGTGGGAAGCGAGAGAGCTAGTGAGGACTCCAAAATATTTACCAGGTAAAGTAACGAGTTTTTTACGCAACTTTCTTTGTCTCTTCGCTCTGTGTTTGCACACAGTTTTCAAACTGTTGAAAGATGAAGTGGTCACTTTATTAAATAAAAAGGGTTATCAAAGGCGATTGAGAAAGTGTGTATTTATAAATCATACTGTACGTAGTAACAAGCTTTTGCATGTGACAGTATATACGAATTTTTTTTATTGAATTTAACCTAGGTATTAATAATTATTAGTTAGTAAAACTGTCACACACCAATATTTTCCACAAGTATATGCTTTCATATAATGAAATGTACTTACCATGAATTTTAACTGTTATCTCTTAGTTTATCATCAGTGGGAATTTTTATGCAGCTTAAAATCAACAAATATGTATGCAAATATACACAGAAAATCGTCCATTGTCTATGCATTTACGTATAAAAATATTTTGTACCTATCATCAATCCTAGATGTTATTAGGTCTTCTTAAGACCTATTCGTTTTACTAGGTGGTGTCTGTCTGTAGTCTGTCTGTAAATACGATAACTCAACAATTAATTAAAATTTTCAAAATATGTTTTCACCAATCAATAGTTATGTTTAATAGTTTGGATGAGTTCGAAGATGGGGTTTTAGGGTCAAACCCCTGGGGTCAATCGAGGGGTCACTTTTAAAATCAATGCATGATCTATATATTGTAATCCACATATAGATCGATAATAGGAAGATTGAAAAAAGATTGAAATTTGTTTAACCCATAACTTTAAAACGGTAAATCCGTTTAAGATGGGGTTTTCACCAATCGACTAACATTGACAAGGGCTACAAAATATGTCAGCATGTCTCATTGACACCCCCTTGGGGTATAAATAAATGACCCCCTTATATTTCTTCGGCTTCCAACATTACAACTATAATAACTCAAATTTGGTACACAGATATATTGTATGTACTTATAAAAGTATGCAAAGTTTGAGCCAGTTTGGTTGATATCTGTGACTTCCAAGTAGGATTAAAGGTCAATTAATCATCATAGCTTTATGAATTTACATACTTAGTCAGTTTTTAAATATTTGGGCTGATTGGTGCCAGTTTCAGTTTACTTTGGTGAAGAAGACCTCCTTTTGACAACTTCCACAAGTTTTATTACATTATAAAAGAGGAAATGGAAACTTAGGTAGATAACAAGCAACAAGATAGTAACCAACCGCATAAATATCATTTCAAGCCAACATCTGAAACTCATTGCTCATTGTATTGTATCTCAAAGTATTTANGTAGATAACAAGCAACAAGATAGTAACCAACCGCATAAATATCATTTCAAGCCAACATCTGAAACTCATTGCTCATTGTATTGTATCTCAAAGTATTTAGAAGACCAGCATATAGCTGGGAGAAGTAAATTCATTTTCTCATCTTGTAATACAATGCGACGAACAAAAAATTATGTAAAACCGAGAATTGGAGGATCTGCTGGGGCATTTTATGATCATCTTACTAACACATATAAAAGCATCCTTCTTGCATGCTGTTTTCAACGTTCATGGGCAAAAAATCAGTAATTCTAGCGCTTTTGAGATTACACACTATTCTATTCTCTTTCTGGCCTGTTGTGCGTGAAAAAATGTTTACCTAAAAGGTAGGTACTCTTTTCTACTTCGCTCTGCCACGACCATGCCAGGTAATAAAAGTAAAATCTGCTTTAAAAATTGTAGAATACTCTGAATACTGTGTAGGTAGATTACCTATGTAAATACATGAATGTACGCTCTCACATGAAACCAAACTGCATGATTGTGTTTCATGGAAAATAATATTCCATCTGTGTGCTTGCCTTTTATCAGTTATGTGAAGCCCGACCCATCTGCTACCCTGAAACCAATCCTCTTCAACACGATGATCCGTTGAGTATTTTTTTTAATGCAATGACCGTTGGATGCGGGAAAATAAGCACAACAACATGAATTGTAAAGTAGTGGTTGAGCGTATGAAACAGTGAGAAACGCACACGATCCCCTCATAAGTGCAAGCTAAGTAGAGTTACTACTTGCAATGTTAAATGATCGTCATAAACTTGTAGTAATCTATGTGTATCTCTTGACGGGCTGAACACAGACCAGACCAGACCAGAATTTATTTAGAGA
>JAHZNB010001717.1:0-13011 GCA_027744295.1 Callyntrura guangdongensis
TTAGGTACGTACATACATACATTGTTACAATCCGGGCTGGCCTGGCAAGTCGAAGTCAGTGTGTGACGGTAAAAGAAGAACAAACAGGCAAACTGCATAGGAAATAGCCTACATTTTATTATTTACACCATCAAATTGCATTACCATCATTATGTAGTTATAATGATAAAAAGGTATTTAATATACACATTATTTTCAAAGCTTCACTCGCTCGGGGAAAGGATAAATGCGTGTCCTGCTTTATCAAGATGAGCGTGTAGCTTCTGTCTACCTTGTTGTTTTGGCTTTGACGAGAGCTGACGCGATTGATGATAAAAAAAGTGTTCCCTCTTCTTCAACTAATAGCAATTCTGCTGAAAGAGATGCGAGGATCCCGTTAGATGAACCTGCGAAGCAGCAGCGGCAGCACCCAGATACACACATTTTTTTGTGCAGCAACAATTTAACGCACATACCAAGTGCCCAACAAACTGACTGAATGACCAAGTTTTCCCTTCGCCGCGATCGTACAAAAAGATTGCTTGTGTAGATGATAGGGAAAATGAAAATGATGTTTTTGAAGTAGTAGTAGTAGTAGTTGTTCGTTGCAGTACACAAGTGATAGTAAGTAAACTTGTGATTGTTTTGTTAACGATGATTATGATGATGACGGTAAGGTGACTCGTTGTCGTTATCGTCGTACGACTCCCCTTGTGTACGATCTAAAAGAATTTGTGTGCGTTGCTCATTCTGTTCCTACCTTGCTTTTTTGAAGGCCTAAATATTATCAATATTTATACCAACATAGCAACATTGTAGTTCATGTCAAGATTTTTTGAAAGTATGTACCTACACACCTAAATCTTGGCTCACTGAAAACGAATAAAAAATCCGGTTTATTGGCTGGGATGTGTAAGCACACATTAAAAATGAGAAAAAAAATTTAAACATGTTTGGTTATTAAAGTATTATCATGATTACCATTGTCATAATACATGGGCAGTTATGAATGTTCATATTTTTTCCAATGGTGCTGCAGCGCAGTGCATTTCACAGGTAAAATTTTAAAATATGCAAATTTCAGCGTATTTTTTTGTAAACCAGTAGAAGGACGGGAACCCAACGATAAAAAAATAGGATAGCACGGAAAATTTTAATTGTGAACTTTTGTGCACTGTCGCGGTTGGCTCAGTTTCAGGTTTACTGTGTGTGTTGCTATATGCTTGTGGTAGTAGTGGTGGTGCGTATTGTAGAATCAGGTAGGAATATTTACATTTGCACACATCAATTAAACAAACGGCAGCTTAGACTGTTGTGGCAGTGGGGAATATCACATGGAAGTATATTCACCATTAACTATATTATATTACATTGCGTGCATGCGTCGCTGCCTTTTGTTGACAGAAATGAGCAGCTAATTTGCAATTTTGTGAAGGCAATAAAAATGTAAAACCTCAAACATTTTCCATGATTATAGTCACTCCAAGTCATTATGCTAACACAATTTACGCCACACACACCACCAATTTTACGAGCGGAGAGAATGGGTTTGTGGTTTTTAATCGCTTTTGTAATTCCATTTTTTGCTGCGTTCAGCTAAACTTCATTCTACTGCAAAGAGAGTCACCACAACGAGCAAAATGAAACAATTTACATGAACTCACAATTCCTTGACAGATCAAGTAAAAAAGTATCTCCACTTTGCATTGTCACTTTGTGTCATTAAATGACTTTTTGGCCTTAAAAAATTAAATTTTATTTCCAATTTACTGCATAAATTGTGGCATACGCCACAGACCATTGTTTGTCAGTACATTTTTCTTAGTAAAACATGATGTTGCCGAATATATTAAATTTTTTACATGTGTAAGTGTAGGAAAAATGAACTATGAGTTGGTGCGTTACATATTTTCTTATTACATAAAAATGAAACGTAACTTTGGACAAGCGAAAAGGAAGGAACGGTTTACCTCTTACCGCTGCGATAAATATCTACATCTCTAATACCTATCTGGAGATACCACAGTTAATAGTATTTCCGAACACGCATGCACATGATGATGATGCTATAGCCATGTTATAATACTTTCAAATGAAAATTCCCTCACATACTAGTAGCCAACAGGTCAAGAGTTTAAAAACCTAGAGAGCTACATGTGGCAATGCTCTTGTATGGTGGAGTACACAACACATTGCCACAAAATTGGCTTCCGTTCCCGTTCTTCCTCTTGCACTTGCAGTGCAATCCAATGCGATCCCAAAAACTTTTCATGTCTGAATGTCTTGGCTTCAGTCAGATTTTGTAAAGAAGCCCTCTTCTCCCTCTCTCTCTCATACACATATACACTACACAAGGCTTGTCTATGTGTGCGTTTTTAGCCCCACCACACAGCAACCACAGTCGAAATAGGAAACGAAAATAATGAGCTGGTCTTGCATAGTAATGACAATCATCTTGGAAGGAAATCGTTAGAAATTTTACTCTAGCAGTACACTTGTATTCACATTTGCAGGCGCTTAGGAGACCAGTGTATGCACTGTGCACATATACATATATACCTAAGCCAACGGAACATTTACTATTACTCTGAGGAATGTACCCAAGCACTGGCTATGTATATGACTTCACTCCGATAGAGAAAGTCAACGACAAGAGAGGGGAATTTGTTAGACTTTCGACATCGATAGTGTGTGTTATGTGTGAGAGTGTGTGTTAAAGTTGTGCTAGTCTGTGCCAAAAATGAGTATTAATTCAGCAGGGAGTGCTTGCCGCTGATTCAGACTTTGAGCTGAAAATGCTCCCAAAATTACTGATAGTTTTCGAGGGAGAGATAGCAGACATTGTACACACGACGACGTTTCCCTGTTTTACCATAATAATTACGAGACCAGCCGAACATTTGAAAATAAAAATATCTTGAAACCGAGGCTGGTTCACGAACGCTGAGAGTTCAGTCTGCATAAAAGTATGAACTTAACACTGATAATGATGTGACCAAGCTTTAAAGTCTATACACAACCGGCATTTTTCTCTCCACAACCGTAACATTTTCTTTTACTATTCTTCTCTGCCGATAACTCAAGGCAACCTTTTACTTTTGCCCAAGTGTGTGTGTGCAGAGTAATTTATGACTAATCAATCTGACACCGCGTTTAATTTTCATCGTCCACCAAGAGTCAATGTTCCCCTGAACAGATTATTATTACATTGACATAGAATATGCCATAGGGAGCAGCCTACATTATCAGTTTGATGAGTGACAACAGCACAGGTGGTTATATTTATGTAGCCATTGCGTGCAATAAACTCATACGACGTAAACTAACGCATACAAATGATAACATTCAACAATCTAATGCACGATATTTGTTTGGAAACGCATCAACATCGCACCTCGCACCACTTGCAGTTTCATGCAGAGAGATATGACTATGAACATGATGTAGTTTTTTTTATATTTAATCCCAAATAATAATGGACATGAGCGTAGCAAATGCTTACTTTGGACGAAGGAGCTGAAGCAAAACAAAGCAATAAAGTTTAATAATACTCCCTAGCATGTCTACTCAAAAATCATGCAGTTCAGCTGACAAATCATGTAATTAAGGAAGAATAATGACAAAAAAACAATGTCTCTTGGCCACAATGTATTGTACAAACGATGTAACGAGTGCTGAAGTTTATTACCTTCTCCTTGGCTCTTCCCACAGATCTTTGGAAAGTTTTTCCTATTTTAGAGTCCACCATGGTTGACATGCCTCCTTTGGAGTCGCTCTCCGTTGTCGACGTTTTGACGGCTGTATAAAGTCAGGTGCTTTTTCTCCAAAAATAATGTCTGCTCTAACCGCAGACGAGGTAATAAAAATATGCAAAAAAAACGCACTCGTTCGCACAAAACTACACGTTTAGTTTCCAAAGACAGGGAAACTTAATCACACATTCGTACTAGTAGAAAACTTGTACTTACAGCAACAACAAATTCGGTTGTAAATCACTTTTCGTAGGAATTTTTTTCAGTTAGTTGTGCTATGTACAACTAGAATAAATGACAGTTATGCCTGCGTATACTATGGAATCACACGACGGGTACAAAACACTTCCCCACCAACAAAAAAAAACTACCTTTTCTTTTATGAAAATAGAAAAAAAACTACTACGGTGTATTGGAATATTTTACGTGTTTCAAAAAATCACGGAGGACGATAACACTGCGTGAATAGGTATGCACACACACGTACATGAGAAAGTGTGGTCCAACGGGTTGAGCTATTCCTGAACTAGTTGACTGATGTGGATGTTTCCTGATTTCCTGTGTGTTCAATTACAGAGCTATAAATACTATTTTATAGAATACAAATAGAGAAGCTCCCAAGTTTGCAAAAAGGGACTTCCTAGAAAGCGGAGACAGACAGAGAGAGAGAGAGAGAGATGCACACACACAGCAATCCAAAATATCGGCTTCCTCAAATGTTTGCATGCAAAATGTGTGCATGTAAAACACACAACATGAATAAAATGTAGTTAGCAAAATGTGTATGTATGCAAAAAAGTACTTACTGAGAGTTGTAAAAAAAACTATCATATAATTGGTTTGCTAAGCCTGATATCGTTACTTTTAGGTTTTAACCGCACTAAGAACAATAATAATAAGTAATGCTCAAACTTTTATACAGCCAACAACAGCTGAAAACGAGGAAAATCATAGATCACGTCGGACGGAAAGGAAGGTAAAGACTGACTGACTCGAGTCACTACAACTCTCTGCCAATTTTTTTTCTTCTTGATGAACTCCTTTTCTTCTTTTTGCTTCTGCTCCACTACTACTGCTGCTACCAGACCTTGCTTTTTTCTACCCCATCAACATCCCAATTCAACGCTCTTTTAGGCATTACATACAATGTTGTTGTTATCATATTATGGATTCACGGATATTCACCAAACATTACAGTGTATCATCAAATGGAAATGACTATGAGTGGTACATACGCAGTACGCAGATAGGCGAAAGAGAGGTGATCTGTTGCTGCTGTTTTTCCTGTGATGTGTTTTGTGTTTAACTTTATTGTGGATCGTCAATATTATATGTACGTGATATCTGTTTTCAGTTTGAGTTTGAACGTACGGAGATGATGGGGATGATGATGGCTTACGGCGTAACGTACACAATCTCTTTGTGAAAAGGAGGAGCACTTTTCTGTAACTTTGCAGCTTTGCTTACTACTACTTACTCATTTTGCATAATACAGAGAAACCGAGTAAACTATAAACCAGACCACACAGCATAGATAGCAGGAAAACTAGGCATATTTACTTGACTACGTACAACGTAGTATCTTCCCGATGTACAATGTGAATGCACCATGTGTGTGCACTGTGCTGCACCATTGAAACAGTTTGGTATATAGTTATTGTTGTGTGAACACAGTGATGATGATGAGCCACATAATCTGCATAATATTGTGTGTGTACTCGTATAATTCAGCAAACAACAATGTGGTAAAATATTCTATTATTATCACTGATAATACACAAGCAACAAGCCATATTTGTCGAGTGTGATACATTTAAACAAAGCGTATTTTAAAAAACGCTTAATGCATGAGATCGCTACATGTCTGCATTTTAGTTACAATGTTGCAGGTTACAAAGCATCGTGGATGTAGAAAGGCATGCCCAGAGAACATTACACTTTTTAGTTTGTACGGTTTTTGTTGAAGACAACCATTTGTATCTAAGTTTAAACATTTTTGTTATAAAGTTATAAGGAGATAGAAATAAAAATGTCGCTACACGTATTCTTTATGTATGATGAATAAATAGAAACTTTCTTGCAGGGATGAACCAAGTTGTGACAGAATTTTCATTTCACATCGTCCGAAACAATGTTATTTTACTGCCAATGCCATACCACCACTATCACTGCTGCTGAGTTCTTCTGCATGAGCTTTTGCTACAGCGATATAAAAGAAATGCACACATTATTGTCCTTTTGTCCCTGTCGGTGCATTTATATAGAGCCTTGAGGAGAGAAACAGGCAGTTACTTTTTCTCATCATCAGCATCATCACCGCCAGCTTTATTTTATCAGTGGGTAGCTAATGCCTATCTGTATCTGTAAATACGTAGGAAGAAGCAAACTGTTAAATCTTCGGCATTTATTGATGACACAGTAGTGGTGATGATGGTAGATGGGAGAATGGGAAGTAAAAATAGGTAAGTGTCAGTTGTCAGAAAAAAGGTTATGATGATCATTGACCACGAGCAGCAGCATCGCGTAGTATCTTGTATTTTGTAAAAGTACAGTTAATGCTCATAATTACAGGATTTTGCTGCCTGAAAGTTTAAAGGAGACTTTATAAAGATGTCTTTATTCAGCCTGGACAGGTACTCTGCTCACTAGCCAACTATATCGACAGTGCGATGATGGTATATAATATTACTTAAGTTAGGTTTGTCCTGTCCTGGGAAGTATTAACAGATCGTCGTGTCTTCGCATATCGTTTTTATCATCTTGTAAAGTGACGATGAAGACTTGCAAAAACAATCATGTATGACGATGACGTTGAGAAAAGAGCAATGAAATTGGGACAAAGCAAGTTTGGCAACGTTGCAAGTGAAAGATTAGATTGTTTTGTTTGTAGTAGGTTTGTATGAGTAATTGCTGAATGTTGAGACTCGTAATGGATGATGCTCATAACCTATAGTATCTAGTCACTTTTTGAGTTACGTCATTCATTTAGACCTTTTCTATTTCTGGAGAAAATATTTCAAAATCTAAAGGAATGCCACATTCATATAATCTTTTGTATAATTAGAAAGAGAAAAAGTATGAGTTCCTTAACTTGACATATATGCCTTAGATATATATTCTGATATTGTATTTATGTACTTACGTTGTTGTACTATCCTCATCTCTTCAATCACTCAACAACACTCAACACAATTAATACATACGTAGGGAATTCGAAAACCAAGTTCAGGTGTCTGGCACTTGGTACTACTAATTATAGTAAACGAAATATATACCATTATTTAATTGACAAGAACAGTTGAAATTCGAATGGTCGGGAAAATAGTTTCATTTGAAGCGTAGATGATTTCTCATTCTCACGGAATCTCAATACATCTCATGCTCCTTGTTTTATTTTAAAATAATTATGTTAGGTTTTCTTTCCTGACTGAGGATGGGGCAAATAAGTAACATACTCATACTCAATAAAGATTCATAGTTGATACTACATTTTTGTACTAATATAAGATCTATTAAAACTTGTTCTGATTCGAAAAAATTATTGTGTCGAAGTCCGTTGTTGAAAACATTTGAACCATGTAAAAAACAAATAGAGTTAAACATTAGCATATATACGACTCGTATTTCTATTGGAGTCTGTAGTGCTCACTCGTATAATACGAGTGAGCACTACAGACTCCAATAGAAATTGAATGGCATATTTTGGTCATTAGTCTAACTATATTTGAACAATTTTTTGTCGCAACAATAACTGTCATGCAAATTGTGTATTATATTTGCTAATGCAAACTTAGAAATTCAACTGCGTGCATTTATTTTCGCCATGAATGATGCACAGATGATTTACCTATTTAGTTATTGGAAAAGTTTCTTAGCTAACAGCGTATATTATTATTAACTATTGAAAAAGTATTCAGTAGTTAATGAGATCGTCTTCATGTCTGTCTGTACCCACGATAACTTTTGAACGCAAACGAATTTTAAAATTCTGTTTTCGGCAATCGATAGAGATATGCGTCAAATAGCTTTCATGAGTTTGAAGATGGGGGTTTGAGTTCATCCCCATGGGGGTCACATTTTTTTTAAATGACAACCATAGCTGAAACTTGGTATACAGATACATAATGGATAGTTATGACGNTAATGGATAGTTATGACGTTTTGCAAAGTTTGACCCAAAATGATTGACCCCTTTGACCCCACGGAGCTTCAAAGTTCGGCGGGGGTCGACCATTTCAGTAGTTGCTCATTAGCGTTACACGCTTCTCGTTACTTATTGACGGTGATGTAATAAGAGGGTGGAGGTGGAGGCCTGGAGGGTAGGGTACTTTTGGTACGACATACTTTATATATTTACTTTACTAACTTTTACTAACTTTAGTAAAATGAACCAATAATTATTGAACAGAATGCTAAATTAAATAAAATGGTAGTCATAATGTCAATGTTTCAAAACTCCAGTAAGGATATTTAAACCTCAAACCGACGGTCTGGTCCAGGATTTAGTAAAATGAACCAATAATTATTGAACAGAATGCTAAATTAAATAAAATGGTAGTCATAATGTCAATGTTTCAAAACTCCAATAAGGATATTTAAACCTCAAACCGACGGTCTGGTCCAGGGCTTGATGATCGGATTTAATTTTGTTATTCCTGCTGGTATTATACAAAGAATTCATCGCAATTAATTACCTAACAAAAATTATGGATACGTAGTACATATAGGATGAGGGGAAAGAATGCTTTGCTAGAATAGTTTACTTTCCCCCAATTTTCGCTGGCACATTTCAGTCGCAGCCGTATTTGTGCTTGTCGTCGTTCTAAACAAATACACACACACATATAGCTGTGCTGCGGGTTGATGAAGCACATGGTTTTTATTTTGGTAAGCAATAAAGCAATGCAATTTTTATTCAATGCTTAGCTCAGCGTTTCTCCTAAAATCTAAGTAATAATATAAAAATAATAAATAAACACCTCATTGTGCTTCTTTATTTCTCAAACTCATCTTCTCATTAACGTTATCAAGTTTAACTGCCTTATTGTTTGTATTAATTATCAATACATAATTGCATTGCAGGTATTTGCAGTATTGTCATTACTTACAGATAGAGATAGTCAGCTATTATACGGTTTTCGTGCTTCAATTTCAAGTTTCAAGAATAATTTGTGATTATCTCATTTGACGTAGTAGTATTTGAGTCATGATTTCATCATAAGCTTGTCGCAGTTTCAAAACAAATCTGCCTAATCTAGGCCGTAATTTCTTTGGAACGCCACTTAACGAATTTGTGCGCATAGTACGATGTCATTCAATGTACAAATCCCCGGTACTATACAATTTTCGGAATTGGAGTTAAATGAGAATGAGGTGCCTTCGCAAAAGTCTTGTTATTCCTTTGTAGAAAAAGTTTCTGGAATAACGAATCCAGTTTGTTTGCAGCACGATGTAATGTATGCAAATGCGTTTGCTGCTATTATGGAGCAGAATAATTCTAGTGAAAATGAATTACAATTAGCATTAGGATGTGTCGGCCATAAAACTGATAGAGAATTTCCCCTGGAATCAAAAACCCCGACACCACTGCCCTTGATAATGTATCCAACCGCCACCAATGGAAACTTACTTGATGAAGTGGATATATGTGCGATGCCGGTACTGAACTGGGAGTTGTACATCCAAGACATAAAGCCTAAATTGTTGACACACATCTCCAAGAAATGCAAATCGAGGTTTAAACTGGTAGCAATTTACAAGTGCACAAGTCATTCAACATTCATTTCTCCAATATCTCTAGCCACTCATGAGTTTTATTGGTTGTAATTTATATCCAGTGAACTTGGAAATGGTAAAGATGCCCAACCGCAACCGGAGCCAGAAGAAAATATTCCAGAATGTCTTGTCGTTGGTTCCGAGGAGCAACTCCAGAACCCATGCATTGAAAACACAAACTTATCATCAGATATTCCCACCAGTGAAGATGTTTTGTGTACGTCTAACATGAAACTTCCGAAAAAGGTATCACAGATATCATATTACAGATATTATATTGTAAATAAGTTTAAATTCGATGAAGTAACAGCATATAGTTAATCAGTATTAATTAACGCCATCGATTGATCTCACTAAATTAATCGTGACATGTAGGGTCAGAAGATAGTTACTACAAGGCGAGTAAGGAAAGTCGTTTCGGCGGGCCAAGTTAGATCTGAATCAGAGATGCAAGTAAATCCAAGGAACGAAGATAGTTCAATTAAAACCAGATCAACAAGAAGAAGAGAAGAAGAGGCAACTACTGTTAGCCCAGGTGCTGATTGTATCCCAGCAGTGAGCAAGCAACGTGGCTCATTGGCCTTTGTCTCGTGGAAAAAACTCAAAAATCAACCGAAATTAAAAATTGAAGGAACCTGGAATCATTTATATGCTGGTAGTAATGGGTCGTGCTGTTTTATGAAATCAACTAGTAATCTTTGTCTATACGTCGGAAAAGGAACTAAATTACGTAGGTGGACAAAATTTGGCAGTGAAATGATTATCAAGGTTATGGAATTGTTTATTCATTAACCGTTTTCTGACAAAACATTTACAGGCTTGGTAGAACTGAATGAAGCAAACCCATCGTCCATCTTTTCCTATAACGTTTTATCCGTATGGGACGAAGATCAGGTTCCATCTTTTATAAATATCAAAGGAAGCGATGACAGTGATCCTTTTGATGAAATAATTTTTCAAGTAATCCCAAATGAAAGCAACAAAATAGTTGGAGTAAGACGTGGACGGACTATTCACATTTACGACACAGAAAATCACATACCGGTTTTATTGGAATCTGTTCCTAATATGCTGTACGGTACCAATGAATATTGCAACAATCTTCAAAGACAACGTAAAGCCCACAATCCGTTTCTTCGGGGATTCGACTTCAGCCCTACCCCTGGTCCAGAAATTATTAGTATTGATGAGAACCAGGTCATTCGAGTTTGTAATATTTATAAAAAGTAAGTATGTTCATGTAATTAATTTGGGTTTTTTATGATCTTGCGTTTTAATGGTTGCTTAATTTTTAATTTACAGGTCAACATCTGATATATTTGTTTTACCTAGTTCTGGATCATTCAGTTATGTACCAAAAGACTACCCGAATTTTAAATTAAATGATGCAATTGGTATATCGTTTGCAAATCACGATAAATTATTTTACGCATGGGGAGATTCTATTGTGTACATGGGAGATAGAAGGTCAAGAAAATTTTCCAGAGCGCATATTGTCCCACTGTTTGACTTGAGAAATCATGCTTATTCCCATGCTCTTAGTTCGCAAAATTATTTTCATGAATCCGCTACAAAATTAAATGAGTACATGAGTTGCCTTAAAAAAAGTAAACGAGATTCGTACTATTATGTTGGCACTACATCCAAAATATATTTAATGGATCTACGTGTGCCTTCCCATCCTGTGATTGCTGTTAGCCATGGGCTACAATCATCACTAACCTATATGGATATATGTTCGGTAAACTCTTGGCTTGTGATATCCACCAATTAGTTATTCAATTTTTTATATTAACGATAGAATTAAAATGAAAAAGTCTACCTTTCAGGGTGAAGGCGAAAGTTTTGAGACAATAGTAGGCGGTAGTCAACGGATGTCAGAGACAGTGTGCATGTCCTTAGATTTTACACACTTGGAATGCCTCCAAAGGCCTGGATGCAAAGCCCGCCATCCGTTGCTATACTGCTACCCAAGGCATCTATTAAACCCCCGAATTTTTTTTGATGCTGCCGTGAATGAAGGATATGATTTTCCTTATCCTATTGATCATGAACAAGTGAAAGGCCATATGTATGCTTGGACAACCGGGTTAACAATGCTCCCAATTTCTGGAGGAAAAACAACGCTTCCTGGAGGAATGATTATAGCTTCGAATAATAATTTTGGAGATGTGTTTTGGCAGGTGAGAATGAAATAATCGTTTGTTGATAGTTAATACTTACTAAATAGTAATGTAGACAAGATGTAAGTCAGAGATAATTTTTACTTTGATAGGAATGGGAACAGAAACCACTTTCGTCACATAAAAGCCTTAAGTTTTCAGATTACAAATTAGGACAGTTTCTGTCAAAATGGCATAAAGCGATGCATACCAAATTACATACATGTAATACGGAGCCTTCCAAAAACCCCTACAACTCAGTCGATTGTACACTATTTGGTGGAGCCTCTTGCAAAAGAAATTGAATCATTACCACGAGTTCGCGACTCTCCCTTTGACTGCTTTCAGCAAAATCAAGTTCAAATGCACGAAAACCAACGAACCATGCTTTCCATAAACGATTTGTGTCAAAAACTTAGTAAATACAAAGCTTTCAACAAAATCAAGTTCAAATGCACGAAAACCAACGAACCATGCTTTCCATAAACGATTTGTGTCAAAAACTTAGTAAATACAACAATTCTAAAGCTCAGACAATCTTAAATGTTTGGCGTGGTGCTGAATACGCTGAACATGAGACGGAACAAGTCGAAATAAAATTAGAACCTGCAGAATGGCCACAATCTTTCTCACCTACTACCAGTACTATAGACATCAACAGTACAAGTGATGAAAATGAAATAGAAACGCAAGAAGTGGACCACCGAATTTCGCAAACTGAAGACGATGTTCAAAATACTCAAGATGGAGCTCAAGATGATATAGACTACATTCTGGAAACCAGTCAAATGGCCCAATGGCCTGAAAATTACTGTGATATGTTCGAAAATTCTCAAAATTTTCTTTACGGCGATGGTATTCAAGAAAATTTTCGTCCCGATGATGACGTTCAAGATTTGTATTCGCCTATACCTTCATCTTCGTCGTCTCGACCTAAGAAAGTACAAAAAGGTAGACGAACTGGTTTTTAGTAATTTTAGTAACATTTAAAACGAAAATGGGACTAGGTGTTTTTAATTTGCCGTGTAAATTGTTACACCGTTACTCTCAAGTGTATAGTGAAGAGACGTACAAATAAATTTTTAATACGAACTTACAAAGATAACTACAAATCATTGTCTAGTCTAAGTAACTCACCATAATCAAATTCTTGCCATACATCACATAAACGCACAACATAAAATAAGGAAAAGAATAGAAACTGGGAAAATAAAGTATACACCAAGCCTCGGTCTACAACTCGAAATCAAAATCATTTGACTTAAGCTATCTTCATCACTTACCCCATCTTGTAACGGCACTTCCAGCAAAACCTTTTCCGAAGACAAAAAGTTTAATGGTAA